>VOPJ01004509.1:0-20167 GCA_014673585.1 Semibalanus balanoides
CGCCCTGTCTTCCTATGACCTCTGACCTGTACCCTCTGACGTTTGACCTGTCTCCTCTGCCCTGTCCTCCAGCCTATGACCTCTGACCTGTACCCTCTGACGTTTGACCTGTGACCAGGTACGCCTTCACGCCGCTGCTGGACGCCGGGGACGAGGATGAGGAGGATGAGCTGTTCAGATCGGACGCTTACCATGACCTGAAGATGCGATCCCGCGGCCAGAGCTCACCTAACGACTCGCGCGCCAACCGCCGCTCCCGCAACAACTCGGACGAGGACCTCAAGTGAGTGTGTCCCGAGCTGTCCCGCCTCAGCAGGAAATGGGTGTCGACGAAAATCACAACCCGTTTGGTGTGACGTCACGTTTGTCTTGATTTAATGACTATAATAGGTCTCTCATTATTGACCAGTTCAATTTGGCATTGGTGCTTCTGAAAATATAATTAGCAATGAGTTTTGCATTCACTGTCGTTCGTTTTGTGGCTGAGAATAGCAATTATTCCGTCTTGAAGTATGTATGTAATTGGACTTGAATAGGTTTGACCTGATTAGGAATTGCAGATTGCAGTTGTATAGTGACTCGCTATTCATCTTGCTCGGTGCCGACCGTCTTATTGTGCCGACCTGTCACTGTCCGTTGTTACTATGCCGGTGTGAGCTGGATGCCCGCTGTATACAGCGCGTGACTGATCCCCGCCCGTGCTGCAGGTGGGTCGAGGAGAACATCCCGGCCTCGATGGAGGCCGCCCTGCCCGCCATGGACTCGGACGAGGAGGTGATGCATGCCAAGTTCGAGATCAGCAAGATGCAGTGATGAGCCGACACGCAGAGAGACGCCGAATCACGTCAGCCACAGCTGACCTGGCGCACTGTGACGTCAGACAGTGAAGTGACGCGATTGCCTGACGTGTGACGTCAGACAGTGAAGTGGCGTGATGGTCTAAAGTGTGACGTCATACAGTGAAGTGACGTGATGGGCTGACGTGTGACGTCAGACAGTGAAATGACGTGATGACCTGAAGTTTGATGTCAGACAGTGATGTGACGTGATGGCCTGAAGTGTCACGTCAGACAGTGAAGTGACGTGATGGCCTGACGTGTGACGTCAGCCAGTGAAGTGACGCGATGACCGGTGCTGGGTGACGGGAGTTCAGTCGCCGCCGACAGTACGGACGCGGCACGTCAGCCGTGCCGCCAGCTGACCTTTGTGTCGCCAACTGACCTCTGTGTCGCCAGCTGACCTCTGTGTCGCCAGCTGACCTCTGTGTCGCCAGCTGACCTCTGTGTCGCCAGCTGACCTCTGTGTCGCCAGCTGACCTTTGTGTCGCCAACTGACGGCCGACTGAGCTGCCCAGTCAGTCCTGTGAGGCGTCCGTTGGACGATGCACACGGCCCTTACTCTCCTCCCGGGCCCGGTAGCCGAAACAGCTGTGATCTGCCAGTAGGAGACCGCACGTGACGTATATAAGGCTCACCGAGGAAGCCTGCCGTCTACCGTTCGAATTGGTGGCGGCATTACAGACGGAAACACGGCGCTGTTGTGACCGAGGACACCGTGAGACGACGGCTTGGTAAGCCGCTGAGCTGGCCTCAGCTCTGACTGGACTGCCAGACGCCGGACATCTGTGGACTGAGCCGCGTCCTTCAGCTGAATGAAGACAGGGAGCGTTGTGCAGGGTCAGCCCGACCTATCTCCTTCTCCGCTGCCGAGGCTGGGGCGCATCCTTTAGCATAATGCAGACACGAGGTGATGTACCGGATGTGTCCGTGGTTATCGCCCAACTTCAGCCCGGCTTATGGTCTCCGTTACGTGCTCTGTTACGGACTGCGTCACGTACTGCGTCACGTACCCACTGAGCTCTGTGGCTGTCAGAGATGGCGGCTGTTTGTCTTTAGCGGTAACAGGTCGAGGTCAAAGCCAACTCGCTGACATCACACAGACAGGATCAAACTGGAGGTTCAGCCAGCCGTGTTCCGAGCTGTTTCTGTACATACTTTCTGACAAAACTGCCTTGCTTTACCATGTCGCTGCGAGGTGGTGGCGTCCGTGACGGTTCAGACTGACTGACTGAGTATGATGGGATGATATCTGGGTCGGGGGCTGACTGTGACGGGATGATATCTGGGTCGGGGTGGCTCCTGAGAGGACGGGTCTGCCGCGGGCTGCTTCTGTGAGGGGCCGCTGTTGGAATTAGTACAGGGGCCGTTGTGACCGGCGAGGAGGTAGGAAGGGGGAGCTGAGTTAATCCGGTCCTGAGGATGGCAATGTTGATTTTTTCACACATGTTATATATGTTGTAACGTTATTATTTAATTCGTACTGCACCGATAATCTATGTATGTATGTACAGTGGAGTGTTGACGTTTGCTTTGTGGAACAGTTAGCTGATTTCGGATATGGTGTTTCGAAGAATAAACGAATGCTATCATAGCATTTATATATATATATCGGTGTGTTGAAAATGTGCATTTGAATGTGTTAAAGGAAATAGCTCACCTTGGATTGTTTTGTTTTTTTCAAACACAATTCGATTATATTTTCAAATACAACTGCTTTTCATAATGTCAAAAATAGCCATACATCGCGCCGATTCAGGACAGAAGGACGTAAATTATTAATTTCATTCAAAAACTATATGCGTACTCTCCGTACCGTCAAAACGCGGCTCAGCCAATCAGATTCGAGATGGTGTTGTTGGTTGTATAGTCGCGGTAAGAATTACTGTACAGCCTTTTGCCCAGGCGTGTGAGGCCCACAATCTTCGACAAAAAGTTAAATAATTCGGCTGGAGAGACCCTTTCAGCCACGAATCTTGCAGTTAGGGTTTTTTCAACACTGGCTACTAAACCCTGCTAATCTAGTTCAAAACCGTGATGAAGGTGAACTATTTTCCCTTTAAAGGGAATTGTTCACCTTTAACATAGGGTTTTGAGTTGAGCATAGCCAAGTTGTGGCGCATTGCTCGAAAATGACTTGTGACGCTTTCATTACCACTTGTTCCCAAGAAACCTCTTAAGTTAATTTTAATATTCAGTCTAAAAAGTCGGCGACCCGGGTATACCCGGTAACTCCAATCGCTGATTGGCTGATTTTGGCTGAGGTGACGTATGATAATGACGCACAGATGACGTAGACTTGGGGAAAGTGTTAAGTACTGGACAAAACCATACTGTTTCAGTACCTCCATTCCTTCTTTTTTTTTTTAAAAAAATTTGCAAAGGAAAAAATGAAAAAAAAACTTTGTCAGGTAATGTATGCATAG
The DNA here is from genome assembly GCA_014673585.1 of Semibalanus balanoides. NCBI lineage: Eukaryota > Metazoa > Arthropoda > Thecostraca > Balanomorpha > Balanidae > Semibalanus > Semibalanus balanoides. The sequence continues at coordinate 3,263 of VOPJ01004509.1, forward strand.
TGATTTTGATGTTTAAATCTTCTATAAACATCTTGTAATAAACCCGTATAAACAACGTTCTGTAGCGTGCGTAGCGTTCAGCGCTGGCCTGAACGTTCCCAGGCTCGCGTCAAAATTGTTAATTCGGTCCCCTCCCCACTGACACGAACCCCACCTCGTAACCAGTGCGCGGCGTGCCGCTGTTTTGATTGGGCCGCCCTGCGGCGCAGACCGCCGCTTGAGTGATATGAGCCGCCGGCGAGACCGGTAGCCAGTGACGTCGTAGCAGCGTTGCATAGACCTTGTGACACGATAATCCAGACGAACGCCCCAGGCACGGACAAAGTGAGCGACATGGCGGACACTACCATTTCAAATAGTGAAATAAATAGTTGACGAATACCTTCTTAAGCAAAGTACGTGAATGGTTTTCAAAGCGTTGTCATTTTCCGGCATCTTCAAAAAGTACTTGGGCAGACCACAAATGTTTATCGACACGATCCCTCACTAACTTTCGATGAGTTTGCGTGGCTTCTCAAGTGCTGATTTCGCATGTACTTTGAGGAAAAAAAAATACTGAATTACACCAATAATTGACATTTTAATTTGCTTTTTTCCGCGTAAATTATAGCGTTTCTTTGACCTTACTAGTAATATGATACTTAATTTCTTAGCTTCTCTTCATCATTTTGAGCTTTTTCTCGTTTTTTTTTCAAGGTTGAACTATTCCTTTAAGCGAGCGTAAGCTGTATATAGTTGACAAATGTACCAGTCTGCTTGTTAGGCCTTTCAATATACCTATTTTCTAATGAACTGCCGGCTTGTAGTCCCTGACTTTATGACGCGTGCTTGAACACGGCTTATGTTCCCCCAATAACATCAGGCAAAATATAATTAGAATAAGAAGATCAAGTAGCTGCGTGGATGGGGAAAGTGTAGGTACTTATTGGACGGTGGACTAACCAGCAGCATCAGCGCTGCTTATATTGATTTGCAACACGTGTTGAAGCCAATTGAGTTTTGGCCACAGACGAGATATCTCATCGTGGCAGCCCCTGTTCGAAACATAGCAGCATGTGGCGAGACTATCACAACGAATCAATAACATGCATCGAAAGACAATTCACAGCGCAACTACCAACTGTGGACCGATCATGGCCCAGTCTGCTGATTTCCTGTATTGTATTGAACAGTATTCTTCTGGCCTGCTGACGCACCAGACCATTACTCGTCCATTTAGAACCAGTCGGGAGAATGAGCAGGCGATGCATTAATAAGGGGGTGGGTCAGTACGAACCAGGGGTTCGGCGGAATGTTCTCGACTATTGGCGTTGTCATTTACTGAATCGCGCTGCGCTTGGCTCAATGGCAGGTGAGGGGCATGGAAGTGGAACACGGAAAGGACGCAAATATGCAGTGCCCATTTATCAACTTTATTCTACATTTTTTAAGTTATTTTGCATTAAACACGTCATTGTATTACCACTTCTTTCATGCATATAACATACGTATCGAATTATGTCAGTATTTACAGCGTACTGTCTTGTAATAGCCACGAGTTCATTGTGGATGGTCCCAATACATGTCTTTGTAAAACATTCGGCAGCCCTCCCCACAGGGCGGCCCCGCGTGGTCCGACTGACGGCTAGCTTCCCCTGTCGGCCGGCCGGCCGTCCGGCACAGTCCAGTAGCCAGGGGCGGCGGCCGCGGGCACTGTGCGCGACCTCTGACCTGCGCGCGACCCGCGGCGCAGTCAGTAACCGGGCGGAGCGCCACTCGGTGTAGGGCCGCCGGTGGAGTCACACCCGTCTGCCTGTCTGACTACCTGTGTGACTGAACGACAACGCCGCCGCCATGGCTACTGGTGAGGAAAGGAGGCCCTTTATTGCTACCGTCTTACTGTTCGCAAGTGTCTATATTCTGTGGGCTTTGAGCGTCTACTTCATACATCGTAAGGATTGTGGTTTCATTTTCATCGTCTGGTCGTTGTGCTGAGTGCTGACCGCGCTCTTAATATCCGATTGTTAATTTATTTTAAACCGAACCTGAGCAATATCTTAACTTACGTGCCCTATCCTACGCTATGTTGAACAGAGCCCTAGGCGATAATTGGGAAGGACTATTTTTTAATAATTCGATCAAGAGGATGATTGTGCGGGAAAATTGTTTCAAATGATAGTTATTCTGATAAATATTGCGGATAGGATCTAGACAGGATTGTGTTAGCATATTACAATTTACTTTTCAGTAAAAGCAACTCGACATTTGTTTAAGCTCCCATTTTTTCCAACACAAACCGTTAACATAAGCTCACCCTAACGTCACTTTTCCAGGCGACTGCTATTGCGACATCACTTTTCCTCCAGCATGTCTTGGTGTGTAAGAGGCATTAAAAGCTTAACGGTGGCAATGGTGGTGGCATAAGAGATTTTGCCAAATGTCGCCGGGAGGGATAAGTCTCCCTAAAAACCCGCTCGTCGATTAACTCTGCGTATATCTACTCGCGGCCTGCGGTGTCGGTTTGGCATGACCGCAGCGTGCATCTGTGTGCTGTTGCAGTCTCTGTGGCAGCCGCGGTGGTGCTCTGTGCTACCCTCGTGAGCTGTCAAAACCCGGCCCACCTGCCGCTGCCGCTGCCGGTGCTGCCGTCTGCAGGCCCACGGCCGCAGAAACAGTTCCCGGGCTCCGTGTGCCCCACCGACACGACATGCGTCCGGCCACAGGACTGCTCCCGTGAGTACCCCTCGACAAACGCGCAGAAAAACTACCTCATGGAATCGCATTGGGCATTCCAATTGAAGGGACAACTGATCCATCTGATAATTCACCTCCCTGTACCCTGGCTACTCGGTCATATACTACTCCCTGTACTCTGGGTATTCAGGGTCGTACCATAACTCGCATGTAGTGCGCTATTTAGCTCGCCCCGCGCCGCGCTTGATATTTCCGCAAGTCCGGGATGCTGCGACAGAGCCTTCTTAGAACGTAATGTGGAAGGGATACTTATATTTGTTTCACTTGAGACTGCTCAGGAGGGGTGCAAAAGAAAATGATATGCAGAGTACTTCTGACATGACATGACATGACCTGACCCGAACTGGCGGTATTGACAGGTCAATGCTGGCCCAGTTGGCACTCGTTCGTACTGACGGCTGACCTGTCTCCTCCGCAGGTCAGTGCCGGCCCGGTTGGGACTCGTTAGGTCTCAGCAGCTGTTACCTGGTGGGCCCTACGTCGCTCGTGGCCCACGGCACGGCGCTGAAGGACTGCACCGCCCTGGACGGCCACCTGCCCGTGTTGGAGGACGCTGAGGAGCTGACACGGCTGGTGCAGTTCGGCGCGCTGTGGACCAACGCCACCTGGGACGTCGACGGCGCCGCCTGGCTGTGGGGCGCCACAGGACAGCCGATAGACTTCGCCAGACTGGGCTTCGCGAATCCCGAAGACGGTGAGCTGACCAACCTGACCTGTCCGCGGGTCGGCTGACCAACCTGACCTGTCCGCAGGTCAGCGCTGCCCGCCGACTGAGGCAGCGCCAGCGGAGAGGTTGAGATTTGGTTGCACCGCATCGGTGAATTTCGGGTATAACCCTTGTTCCAAATATTTAAGTTGCTAGTACCTTATGCCAACCAGACTGGTTATTGGCTCGACTCTGGATCAAATAGAATTGTGTAATCGAAATCCCTTGAATCATAATCTTTGACTTACCACTGGATCTTTGGATTCATGAATCGTGATTGAATCGAAATCCGCTTAGAAACAGGGCTGATTGAATCAAGATTGTTCAGTCACTTCAATGTTGAATCAACAAACGTGAATTGATCAACGTTTCAATTCTTTGAAATGGAAAGAGTAATTTATCATTGTTCATGAATCGAACGGTGATTGAATCATTTATGTACTCAAATTAATCGTGATTGAATCGTTCCAAAAACGAGTTGAATTGATTACCAGTCTGATGCTGCCAACTGCCTTTTTCGCAAGGCGATGAAGAGCTGTTCAGTGCTCATCCAGCAGAAATAGTTAATATGCTTTTATCGACTTTGGGATTGTTTACATGCAACCATACGACTCGATGAACACTGTATAGTTGATTATTATGGATGCGCTGTTAGACTTCGGCGGGTTGGAGTTCTCGGTCCACGGTGAGCAGACATGTTTTATTCCCCCAGGCGTTTTGGCCTTTAAATGTTAATGAGTTGTGGCGACGGGTGATACGCACTTCCGCACATTGCAAACTATTGCTCCGTGCTTACTTTTTCCATGTGCAAGTTTTTTCGTCAATCGAAGTATCGGAACACCGCGAAAATGGCCCAAGATCTTCGGGATATGGATCCGAGGTGCAGGGATCAAAGTGGATCTCAGGCTATTTTCGAAACGTTTTTGATAGCCAAACCAAACGCCAGGCAAAAGAGAGGGATCCGGACGCTAGAAGTTTAAACGCATATTAGTGCTGTGTTACCGTTATCGTTGTCAGAATCTTGATTCCAAATTTGAGGCTTCTGGGATCCGAGCGCATGTCTGACGGTGAGCCTGGTTTGTCCCGTCACTGCTGTGTGGCTGACGGTGAGCCTGGTTTGTCTCGTCACTGCTGTGTGGCTGACTGTGAGCCTAGTTTGTCCCGTCACTGCTGTGTGGACACTGGACATAGGTGGCGACTGGCGCCAAATGCGGCTAGTCGCTGTTTCTGGTACGTTGTAAATGCCTCTTACTTTTCAACACACGAATCTAGAGGGTGAAACTGTTTGACTGTGTTGGTCCGTTTCTGATCACAGGCTCAGCTGCCGTCGCCTGTCTCATCATAACGCCCGGGACTGTGTTGGTCCGTTTCTGATCACAGGCTCAGCTGCCGTCGCCTGTCTCATAACGCCCGGTTCTGATCACAGGCTCAGCTGCCGTCGCCTGTCTCATCATAACGCCCGGGACAACGAAACCACCGCTGGTGACACCGCCAGCCTTCCAGCCCATCAACTGTGCGCTGACTGCGCTATACATCTGCGAGACTGGTGAGTGGCTCTAGACTGGTGAGTGGCTCTAGACTGGTGAGTGGCTCTAGACTGGGGAAGTGAGCTCTAGATTCTGGTGAAGAGCGGCCTCTTAGACTTGTGGAGCGGCTCTACGTGTATCTGGTGGAGGTTTCTGAGCCCGATCCCCGATGTTCTCATTTTTTTTTCCTCCCTAGATGGTGAGCGGCTTCTAGACTGGTGAGCGGCTCTAGACCTTTGTGAGCGGCTCTTAGACTGGTGAGCGGCTTAGACTGGTGAGCGGCTCTAAGACTGGTGAGCGGCTGCGTAAGAGCTGGTGAGCTTTGGCTCGTAAGACTGTGACGCGGCTTCTAGACTGATGTTGGATGCTGGCTCTATTGTATGGTGGAGCGGTCTCTAGGACTTGGTGAGCGGCTCTAGACTGGTGCAGCGCTACTAGATGGTGAGCGCCTCTAGATGGTGAGCGGCTCTAGACTGGTGAGTGGCTCTAGACTGGTGAGCCGGCTCGTCTGGTGAAGCGGCTCTAGACTGGCTGAGCGCGCGCGGAAGAACCAAATATTGTTAGGCCAGAGACGTGGCCTGGGTGTGTTAGTCTCCTTTAAAGTTGCGGCTTACCAATTTCCCGTAAACATTTGTTTCTGTTACGGCTGCTTTTTTCACTATCGATGTGGTGCTTTTCTAATTGCGTGTTTTTTACAAGCAGTTCTATATTGTTGTTTGGCTGTATGATAGTTATTTCAATTAACTGTGTAAAGATGTTTCTGGCTTGGTTTTGTGATGATGATTTGTTGGTTATTATTTTAGTTTTTTTAGTTTAGGCTTATTTATTCGTTTTGTCGTTTTCGGGCGGTGCTGGCGGACTAAATCCCCCCTATCTTCGCGGCGGCTGTTATGGCTGCAACTATGGCCCTGCTCTCAGTCCGCAGCCCATCCCTGGCGGCAGCGTACGGCTGGACTGAATCAGTGTGTTCTCCTAACGTGGTCTGTAGGGCGGAAGCTGAAACATGATCGGATGTGTTCTCCGCCCAAGTGTCTGTACGGCTTGCACTGATCAGTGTGTTTCTCTGCCTGTGTCTGTGGCGACTGATCAGTGTGTTCTCCTACGTGTCTGTACGGCTGAACTGATCAGTGTTCTTCGCCTGCGTGTCTACAGGCAGCGTCAGTGTCGCCCGCTGCGCCAGACAGAAGGAGCGTATCTGCTGTGCCGTCGGTGCCAACCACTACGGAGGTACAGTACCTACCCGAGAGCACGTGTCCATCAGTGGTGCGGTGAAAACACGGCGACCGAGGACAACTCGGGATCCTCCGGCGTGGCTACACCTTGGGATATAGTTTAGCTTAACATAGAGTGGGTTAATGGATGTAATCGTATAGTTCCGAGCAAGACATGCAACTAGTCATCAGATATTCTAAGCGGCTTTGAACGCTGAAAAGGCTCGGTAACTGGTTCACCGCGCTTATATTTACTTGGTAGCTCATAAACGTGGCCTTGTGCTAAGCATATGCTGATATAAATTTGTTGATATTATCAAACCTATTTAGCTTTATGAAATCGTACTGCATGGACGTAGACTGGTGCAAAAGACCTACGCACAAGAAGCTGTGACCGTTCCTCTGATCTATGAATCACCTGTCGCCTGTTCGCAGAGCCGTGCTATGTGGACACGCAGGGCACGCGGTGTGAGCAGCGGATCCGCGAGGGCTACTTTCCCCTGGGAGAGAGTCTGGTGCGGCCGACAGAGGGCGTCAAAGAGGACCTGCTCAGCTGGGACGCGGCGCGCGCCCTCTGTCAGGCTGACGGTGGCGACCTGCTCACCGTGGACGATATTCAGGTCAGTTGCAGTAGCTGACTGGGCTGGGCGCGATGGTCGGGATGGGGCGCTGGGCATGATGGTGGGGATGGGGCACGATGGTCGGGATGGGGCGCTGGGAACGATGGCCGGGATGGGGCGCTGGGCACGATGGTCGGGCACCGCAGACATGGGATGGTGCGGGTGGTGCTTTGATTGGCAGATGAGTGAGAGAAAAGGGCTCGCAACTGGAAGATTTGAATGTTGAATGTCCAGACACTCGACAGTGCAGCTCACTGCTCAGCGTGCAATTGTTCGATTTGCAATGAGGACCCGGGCGCTATAAGTTACCTGATATTTGTTACATTTCCATTGTTACTGATGTTTCAGATGGACCAGAAGATTATCGACATGTTGAAGGGCCTGGAGGTGCTGGGGGCCACTCAGTTCTACATTGGGCTGAGCTCCAACGCTGCTGGGGAGTTCAGCTACGTTAATGGTAAGAGCTGCGAGTGACTTGAAAACAAGGGCAGGGCAACTGTATACTGTTATTCAGCTGAACTAATTTTACACCAGTATATCTTGAGACGAGTGAAATATTGATGACTGAACGGTCTCCCAACTTGCCTTCAGCCCCCTTTGTTTGACAAGGAAGTGTCAAATCTGTATTTTGTGGATTTTGGTGGTGCTTTAAGCAATTTTTCCCAGCTCTGCCCCCCCCAAACTTTTCTGGAAAAGCTACGCCCCTGGAACGGTTGATTGGTGAATGTGTTCATCTTCCTGTTGCTCGTGCAAGTACTGAAAAAACTGCCCACCACCAACGGTCAGGGAACGTACAGGAAAGTTTGTGACTGCGATGTTTCAAAGTTGAAAATTAACCACGGCGACGAGCGAGAGAAAGTTGGGCAGTGTTCAACTTTGTGCCCGTCTCTGGTCGCTGGCAAAAACGTTCGCCAACGAAATCCCGCTGCCCACCGGACAGGATACGTACGGTGGCGCCCCCTGTGGTGCGTACTTTTTCATTTTTAGTCGAGCCTCGTTCTCCCGTACGAGGTTCGCGGATAGAGCTTTGAACGTTCCGCTGCTGACCAGTGGCGGTGGACTTGGCTCTTCAGTACTCGTACCAGCCTGTGACGTGGCACCTCGCTTTGTCGGCAGGTACACCGGCCGTAACTGGCAGCAGCTACCTCAACTTCGCCACCATGGCCGACGCCACTCTGCCGAACGCGTGCGTGTTCTACTCTGGCCTGGTCTGGATGTCTGGCGACTGTGCAGTGACGCGTGACTTCATCTGCCACATCCGGAGTGTGCGACACAGTCTGCGGCAGGAGCCCAAGGCGCCGCGCTGCGGTGTCAGGCGCACCCAGGGAGTGCTGGGCAAGAGTCATGGCAGCCCGTTCCTGCCGCGGCCACCGCCGCCGCTGCCGCCGTTCCTGCCGCCGCTCGGCGTCACTGATGACGGCCGCAGGGGGGCGGCGCAGTTCGGCGAGATCACCTGGCAGGTACGGCCGCGGCCGCGGGATGGCGTCAGATCGAACGTTCGCTGACAGAGTCGAAAGGTGGCTCGATTCAGTTTAGGTCAACGATTTGTTGCGTTTAAGTCTGAAGTGCAAGTTAAGTAATAGAGTTCAGCAGTGTTTAGATGTGTTGCACTGTATTACATACTGTATAATCTCGCGAATAATCGCGGTGAAGCGATAATGATGCTGCCGGACATCAGTTTGGTCTTCAGTTTTGGTAGTGGTCGTTTTATCCTTTTCTAAACCGGCCAACAAGTAACTGCTCTCGCATCTGACTGCTGTCCATCTCTGCCGTCCGGCCGTGCCTCAGGCTGCCGTCTGGACGCGGTCGAGCCAGGCGGACCACCAGTTCAGCTGCAGTGGCGCGCTGGTCCACCCTGCCTGGGTGCTGACCTCTGCCGGCTGCGTGTCTGGCACCGAGCCGGCCGACCTGAAGATCACTGTCGGCGACTGGAACCTGGACGAGACGCAGCCGGTCATCCTGCCGCCTGTGGCGCTGGACGTCACCCGCATCCGGGTCTCTCCAGGTAACCGTACTGGGTCTCTGATCTCTCCGGGTGCTAGGTCTCTGATCTCTCCGGGTGCTAGGTCTCTGATCTCTCCGGGTGCTAGGTCTCTGATCTCTCCGGGTGCTAGGTCTCTGATCTCCCCAGGTGCTAGGTCTCTAATCTCTCCGGGTACTAGGTCTCGGATCTCCCCAGGTGCTAGGTCTCTGATCTCTCCAGGCACTACAACAGTGTCCGAAGATGTCTGTAGTCTGTACCCGCTGTAAGTCTCGGATAGCCCCTGCTTTTCACATAGAAATAAGTGTGTAATTTAATGTCTAATTTTTTGGTGTCAACCGAAAAACAACTCTGAAACATGTTTCAATGACAAATATTATTGGAGATTGCTGGTGTATCCTTATGGGGAATATATTTTCGCCACCTTTTAAATGCTTATTTATAACTCTAATTCGCTCAACAACTTAAAAAAAAAAATCACCCTCGGCTCCAACTTTTCTGCCTTCATTTCCAACTTTGTGTAGTTGTAGTGTCAGCGTTACGAGTAAAGAGCAATGATGACGTCACTGGGGTCTCGTGGCAAAGTTTAGTTGAACCAATCTCCACCTAGGGTTAAGTTTGAATCTCCATCAGCAGCGATATATTATAAAGGTTGGGTAAGATTCGATTAGGATCCATCCAGAAGGTTCCAGACGAGATTTGCGGACGAATATTTTGACATGCACTAGTGACGTCATCAAATCAGCTGCACCGCCTGGCCCTTACATTGCTTAGACGGTGAAAGGTGTAAGATGAGGGTTTTTAAGTGATAAATGAGGGCTTTTAAGTAAAAAGTGAGTGAATTTAAGTTGGAATATATAAAGTTGTGAATGAGGCTGTTTTAGGCTCGAAAGGGCAAAAAGGTGAGTTGAGGGTAAAAAGTTGGAAAGGAGAGTTTAAGGTGCAAATTTATTGTAACCCTATCTTTATATACATATTGAATACCAGTCAAATCGTCGGGCTACCTTAACATGTCGTATAACACAATCACTGAGCAGCGACTGGTCACTTCTGAACACTGTTCTTTTGTGTGTCGCAGGTCGTGTTTCTCACGGTCCGTACGGCCCTGTGCTGGAGTCTGGCCGGCTGGCCATGCTGCGAATCACGCCAGAGATGGACGGTGATGAGTACCCTCACGTAGGTCCCGTCTGTCTGCCGGACGCCAGCCTCCTACAGCACGTCAACCAGCTCAGGTAACGCCGGATACTGTGTCAGGAGTAAGGTAACGCTGGATACTGTGTGGGGAGTAAGGTAACGCTGGATACTGTGGGGAGTAAGGTAACGCCGGATACTGTGGGGAGTAAGGTAACGCCGGATACTGTGTGGGGAGTAAGGTAACGCCGGATACTGTGTGGGGAGTAAGGGTAAACGCCGGATACTGGTGTCAGGAGTAAGGTAAACGCCGGATACTGTGTCAGGAGTAAGGTAAGCGCTGGATACTGTGTGGGGGCTAAGGTAACGCTGGATACTGATCAGAAGTAAAGGTTAAACGCTGGAATACTGTATCAGGAGTAAGGTAACGCCGGATACTGTGTGGGGAGTAAGGTAACGCTGGATACTGTGTGGGGAGTAAGGTAACGCTGGATACTGTGTGGGGGTAAGGTAATGCTGGATACTGTGTGGGGAGTAAGGTAACGCTGGATACTGTGTGGGGAGTAAGGTAACGCGGAAATAGGGTAACACTGAGTAAGGAAACGCGCGACTGGTGTGTGGCGCGCGACTGAGTGGAATGGGGTCGACATATCGTGGGTTATTTATGAGAACTGGGTGCGATGTTTTAACACGGCGCGATATTTGTTTTGCTACCAGACGTGACCCGTAATAATGCCACAAAATAATTGATTGCTATTCACTTGTGAACCGTTGTTCAAACTGGAGCGTGACTATTTAGGACTAGCTCAGTTGTAATTGGCATTGTAACGCCATGTTAAACAAAAGCCCTAGGCGAGAATTTTGTAGTGCGTGATAATTCAATAGAGGAGACTTGTGAGTAATGTATGGGGTCATTTTCGCAGTCGAGAGATTTCGGTGAGATTCGCTGAGAAGATCTGTAAATTGTACAATTTGCTTGCGCGGCGGATTGACTGCTGACCTAACCTTTTTGATCCGCACGGTGTGAACACGGCCAGTATGCGCGATACTGTGTCAGTTGTGTGGTGACTGACTGGGGATGGGAGGGGCGGGTGAGTTGTCCTGTCCCGTCCCGTCCTGTCCTGTCCTGTCCCTGTCTGTGGTATCGGGTGTGGAGTGACTGGCTGGTGGGACGACTTGTCCTGTCTCTGGTGTGTGTCAGGTGTGACGCCACCAGCAGGGTGTCCTGTCCTGTCCCTGTCTGTGGTATCGGGTGTGGAGTGACTGGCTGGTGGGACGACTCGTCCTGTCTCTGGTGTCGGGTGTGACGCGACTAGCAGGGTGACCTGACATGGCCTGTCCCCGTCTGTCAGGTGTGTGGTGACTGGATGGCGGGGTGGGGTGCAGCCGACGCCCCAGTTCTGGGGGCCGCAGCCCAAGCCCGACCTGCGCGACATCCTGCGGAAGTTTGAGACCGGGGTGCGGCACGACCCAGAGTGCCAGGATGTGGCGCACCACCTGAAGCAGCTCAAACAGGTGAGAGGACAGGGGAGACGCGTGTACGCTGAGTAGGAGCACACTGAGAAGACGTCTGTTTAAAAGTCCGTGATCGCCTGTGAAATGAAAATTGTTTACGCATGCCTCGAATAATTGGTATTTCCGGTAAGATACCTCAAAGGCTAAAGGTGGTAGGTATGGGTGCCGTGTAATTGGGTGGGGGAGGGGGGGGCGAAATCCCCAGAATTCTCACAATTTTTAAAACTCATCGGAATTTGCTTGCTAGGGTATGCATTGGTGCTGGTTTAGCCCTCTCCCTACTGGGAATGACCCGGCGGCCTCCTCCTTTCTGAAGTTTTGTTGCATAACTTTACACATGCGGCGCATCTTGTTGACATTCTCAGTTGCCGAGTTTGACTCAATTATACGTATGACTTATCCTATTAAAATGTGAAGTGTATACGACTTATGTCGTGACCTATGACCTTTTCATGAAGGTCATTTTGTACCACAATGGGCCATTGACCTGATCCCTAAGGTCCCCAGTTTTTGACGGCAACTAAATCGCTTTATTCTCGTAACTCGACAGAGCAAAATCGTTATTTTTGAACGTGGTTTATCTTAGATCTTCACTTGACCTGGAAAGTCACCTGTTGACCTGAAACCAAAAATCGCATATTGTTTGATTCCTCATGCCAGGCAACATGATGGTTCTTACTGCATTGCTCCATGTTGCTTGGCTTGAAAGTTAACAGGAGTACCTGTTGCCCCCTTCCCCCGAAGTGCGGAGGTGAGGAAAGCTCTCCCGGGCGAAGGTTGAGGGTTAAATTAGAAAAATTGTAAAATTGCTTAGATATTCTTCGTGACAATTTTGCGCCAATTCAGACTGTTCACTGTTTGGGGCATAGTTTATTTGCCTGTTCCCTCTCCTGGATCCGCCCACGGGTTAGGAGTGACTGGGGCGTGACCGTTCTGACTTTCATGGCCAGACCTGGTCTCTCCGCCCCTCCAGTGGCGGCGCGTCCATTAAGCCAACTTGTGTACCGCATAACCACATTGCAGAGCTAGCAATGGACATTTCAGGTCCGTGCATGGCTGTAAGTTAAAACTGATATTTCGCGTAAAGTATTCGTACATTCGTGTAACGATTTCGCAAATGATAGACATGTTCCTTGTATATATGCAATTGCACGGTCCACTCCACGATTATAATTAAAACCTATTTTAGCTGTTTTATCCGGTTTTATCCGGTTTCCTCTATCCTCCAGTGCTGAGAAACGCCCAAAACACTTGGGCACTCAGGCAGGCCTGCAGGAGCTGAAAGGCAGCCTTATTGATTTAGCTGGTGTTTGGTGCAGGCTGTCGCCCGCAGGCATTTGCGAGCCTCTAGTTTATCGATGACTGTTGGTCAGTTGCAGCCGACGATCGTATGTGTATTGCGGCAGTGCGGCAACTGCGGCACAGTATACCGATCACGGGTGTATTGCGGCACAGTATACCGATCACGGGTGTATTGCGGCACAGTATACCGATCACGGGTGTATTGCGGCACAGTATACTGATAGTGTATTGCGGTGCATCGGCTGGCGCCTTTAACCCTCGCACCGACGGGGGGCGGATATCCGCCCCCCCCCCCACAGGCTTTTCCGGACTAGCGGAAAAACGGTGGCGCGTAGCGCCGCCAAATTTTGTATAGCTGTTTGAAGCATCAATTCGCACACTTTCTAAAAAATTGACTTCCCTAACTTTCAGGTCACCGTTTCAGGTCAACATAAATGACCATGACCTCAGTCCTTTTTGTCACGTTTTTGTAAGTCTGACATCTTGCTGAGCCACAGTGGCTGAACCAACCAGTATTTGAACTTGTGTGTAATAAGGCCTTCGATATCTAACAGTATCGCATATCCTTTGATTTTTTTTCGGTGACCTGAGAGTCATTCAATTTTTGGACCCTCGCCTTATAAGATCTATGGGAGAAATTGAAATGCTCACCAATCGAACAAACTGGCTAATGTGGTCAGTTTCATCCAATCACTATTCTGAAGCAAAGTATAAGATGCCAAGATTGTATTTTCTTCCGTGACCTCGTTAAGGTCAAATCCAATGTGCCAAAAGGTCATATGTTTTTTGTACAATAACTCATGTTCTACGTGAGATAGAGTACTGTGGTTTGCACCAATCTGTTTCTCTTGTCAACCTCCATCGATAGACATAAAATTAGCTTGACCTTGACATGACCTCAGGTCAGGTCAGGTCATTTTTTTTTTAGTTTGACCTAGCTAGATCAAACGTTATATGGTTTCGACTGCGCCGTGATGTGAGAAACACGATGGTGGCATGTCGCTCTCTTTAAACTGAAGAAAGTATTAAACAAAACTTTTTCGGGTAAAATAGCAATTTTAACGCTTCGCCTGACCCTCTGAGCCTTAACTATTGAACCATCTCAAATCTGAGGACATATTGCGAAAGAGTGTTTCAAAAGAGCAATGCAGATCTTTTTCGGATTGCATCCTAGCTACGTTAGTTACGATCTCTAGCCCGGATTATGTGAAGCAGTCGCTCAATTTACTCGAAATATGGAAAATTTGTACCTTTTTGACCATCTGGTGACCATCAATATTTGACCTGTCCAAACCTATCTAAGTATTTTCGCTAGTACACGTGCGCCTCCTTCCGGGCACCGATTTTCACGCTTCGTCTCGCTACGTTTGCGTAGTTTTGAGATCTCTGGGGGGCGGTTCTCCGCCCCCCCGTCGTTCGAAGTTGGCTCAGACCCCCGTCGGTGCGAGGGTTAAAGATATGTAGGAGGGCGCCTTCAGAGGTGTATCGGAGCGCGCCTTACGTTCAGTGGAATGCGCCTCGCATTCAGCGAAGGATGCTTTCGATGCCATTTGCGGCGCCCTTTGCTGAATGTGAGGCACATGCAATGAACCGAAAGCGCCTTCGGCGCATGTGGGCGCCTATGTCCCCCACGGGTACCCAGGTGCAGTGACCGCCCCCTAAATACGCCCCTGTATTTTTACCTATTGTCTCTACAGTATACATACCGCCACTGTACGGCAGCACTCGTGGTACTGTCTTATGCTGCTCACGAAGACACCTGCAGTTTAAATTAAACGGTCGGTCTGCTGGGGTCCCTATGTGTTAATTATTGTGTTGTGTCGCAGTCGGGCCTGGGCTATCAAGGTCGTACCGGCCCAGCATACGTACCGGCACGATGCCGTACTGGTGACGGAACGGCGCGCAGCCGCAACTCCGAGCAGTTCTGCCGCGGCGACGTGCGGCCTCTCCCCTCTCTTCTCTCTCGCTCTCTCTCTCCCTCTCCGCCACGTGGTCGTTCCACACGCAGGACCCGGCATTTATCTCGGTCAGGGCCGCTCCTCTCCGCTCCCCTCTCCGCTCCCCTCTCCGAATGTTCAGCAGCCGCGGCCCGCATCCTCGTCCCTGCCGAGGTGAGAGCTGGCGGCGCCTGCCCCGGGCCATGGGCGATACAGTCTCGTCCGTTGGGCCTGCTGCCGTTCCAACCTTCACACATCGCTAAGTGTGCAGTGACGGCGCCAGGCTTTAGAGAGGTTGGCGCCGGCCTCATCTCGGCGTCGGTCCGGACTGGAGCCGCCCCTGCGGAGTCCTCCGCGGTGCGTTTCGGTACGATCTCGCAAGCCCCGACGACGCGCTGATGTCGGGTGACCTAAGCCAGACTCCCATGTCGGGAACGTGGCCGCTAAGTTCAGTTGGGGACACTGTATGGAAATGCTCCAAAAATAGAGTGCTCTAATTTTATAGTTTGATGCATTGTAAGCCGTAAGCGGTCGTGAAAAAGGGACTTTTTAAGCGGCTGTTGCGTAGCACTGAGACCACTTCACGACCCATATATGGCATATGCCGAGAAATTACTTCAAACTTTGCTTATAGATTGGTCACGTTAAATTTATGGATATGTCACTGGCAGGAAACCGTCTAGAGCCCTGTTCTATTTTTGGATTACCTGCCGTTGCGTGGTGCTGAAACGCTCAATAAATAGAGCGAGTAAAGTGTTGTGAAAATATAGCTGTCATAATTATTTTGAAAAACACATCAGATCCGTTGTAAGTAATGTACCATTTTTTTAATAAACTTTAATTAAAAAAAAAAAAAACAGTTAAGCTTAATTCAGATTGTTGAATATTAATTTGTAAATGATTTTTCACAAATTTGAAATTTAGGTTACATTTTCTATGTCAATATGGGTTTGTTAAGGCTTTTACAGGAATAAAAGACACTATCGTTGATCATTTTTGCATCTTGTATAGCTTTCTTGTTTTGAAATTTTGCTACAATTTATTGCAAGTGTTTTTTGTAAAGTGTTCATAAAGATGCTCTTATTTTAGAGCTTTAAAGGAAATAGCTCACCTTCAACATAGGTTTTGAATTGAGCAGTTTTGTAGCCAGTGTTGAAAAACCCTAGCTTCAAGTTTTCTGAACTGAAGAGGCTCTCCAGCCGAATATATTTCACTTTTGTCGAAGGAATGTGCGCCATCAACAAAGAATGTCGAGAATGTGAGCCATCGGGAGGCTATACAGTAATCTTACGAGACTACTCTCGAATCTGATTGGATGACCCATTTGATTCTTTCGTTTGACGTTGCAGAGTACGCATATAGTTTTAATAAAATAATGATGTACGTCCTGTCCTGAATCGGCGCGATGTGTGGCTATTTTTGACAATATGAAAAGTTATATTTCAAAATATAATCAAATCGTGTTTGTAAAAAAAAATATAAGGTGAACTATTTCCTTTAACATGGATGTCTATGATAGGCTCTGACGTCATCGGCGCTATTTTTGAAGCGCTCTATTTTTGGAGCATTTCCCTACAGTGTCCCCAACCAAGTTGTCGGCAGCCGGGCAGTTGCAGACAATTTATCGTGGGTTATTGCGGCCAGAAGCGTAGGAACGTGACTAAAAGTGAGGGGGCCAGCGAAACTTCGATCTCGTCTTGAGGGGAACCCAATCCCCCTACGCGAGATTGCTATGCATATTTGAGCTCCTTTCGTCTTCGCAAATAAGTAGCGCCTTTTAATTTGTAACACGAAATGAAATTGTTGATTTTAGCACACAAATGGACAAAGTGAGGGGGCATGGCCCCCGTGGCCCCCCTCGTTCCCACGCCTATGATTGCGGCACAGTATACCGATCATAGGTGTATTGCGGCACAGTATGGCGTGCAATCAAATACGGATCTCTGCTTATAACACCATTTCGACGTGGAGTTATTTAAACAGCTTGAACTTCCGCACGCAATGATACGCCTACGTATAGCGCCATATTTGTTTGGAGTTGTGTTTAGTTCAACCGCATCCTGCAGTCTGTCACAATTGTTCAGTCGATGAATGTCGTAGGCTGGCGTTCTATAGTGTGTATCCAGGTAAGCATCGTCCATCCCGTGCAACCAGTAAGCAAGTCTTCACGGGCAATGAATTTCCATCGCAATTGTCTAGGTATTCATTCCCCTCACCGGCACATTTGACTTAGCAAGGCTTAA
>VOPJ01004510.1:0-20165 GCA_014673585.1 Semibalanus balanoides
GTGACACGGTCGGCGTGTGCAGAACTCCACTGAAATGACCAGCTGGCATTACCTTGATGAGCGCCAACCGATCGACGAAAAGTTTATCACACTAATATTGACGAAATTTTCTTGTCATCGTACCTATTGTCTATGAATATGGACGTCTTTTCTGAGAGAGGGACAACATCTTAATCATTCCTTAGATCCTTACAGTATACAGTAAAAGAGTCATTGCGGCGTAGTTTCCCTTCATCCCTTCTCTGACGCAATGTCTGCGTCTTTGCCGCTCCGGAACGGGGTGACAACACTCTCTACATCTGACAGTGATGTAGAGGTTTATTCTGGAAAGCAAAACCTAGAGGCGCCAGCTCTGCATAGGCGCCTCGGGTCTAAGGGACCAGGTCATGACCTGAATACTCCTGCTTGGTACGTCACTGGTTATTGCTCCCACTGGAGGGCAAAATCGGGTCACTGGATGGACAGTTTGCTATCATTGCGGGGTTTTGCCACCTCCTGTTAACATGTTAGCCGAGGCCATGCTGTTTTTAACTCAACATATTGGTACGTTATCAAATTTTCCCCAACCCTATTATACATGACAGCTAGTCTTTGTATAGTTTCCTTTACAGTCAACCAAATAATTGACAAAGCACGTGATACAACTCACATAACTGTGGATGTGGTGCAGTTATGCGAATGATGCATGCATGGCTTCCGAGCATTGCTCTGTTTGTTAAGTATATCATGTCAGAGGCGTATTCAGACGATAATGCGTCAGAAATTCCGCCACGTATTGCGCGTTTCTCCGAGTGCATGTCTCGCGATTGCGGCGTAGTTTCCCTTCATCCCTTCTCTGACGCAATGTCTGCGTCTCGGCCGCTCCGGAACAGTGTGATAGGCGGTCACTGCTGATTGATTGCAATTGCGCGCTATCGGCCGTGTGGATAATTCTCGGACCGTGGTGAGATATGGCAGCACTGTGTCAACTGTCGCGGTAATGCCCGTACCGTGGTGAGATATGGCAGCCCTGTATCAACTGCCGCTGCCGGAGCCGTCATAAGGGGGACCGCAGCAGTACCCAGGTCAGATCCTGTCTGACGGCCGCCAGTGTACGACAAATCCTGTGTGACCGCCGCCAGTGTGGGACACAGCCACCGTTCAGTCACTTCAGCTCACACCGCAGGGTGACAGCCCCAGGACGTCACCATGGTGTACATCATGACGCGCTGCTGCGGCTGCATGAGTCTGCGCACGGGCTCGCTGGTGATCGGGATCGTGCTGCTGGTGTACCACGGCCTGGAGATGGCCGGCTGCGCCACTCTGCTCGCCATCGGCCGCGACGCGTTCTCTGCCTCTGAACAGAACACGCTGCGGGTAGTGGCCGGCGTGGGGCTGGGCGTCAGCATCGCGTGGCTGCTGTTTGACGCGCTGCTGGTGTGGGGCGTGGCCAAGGACCGGACCGGACCCGTGCTCGCCTGGCTCTGCTGGGCGCACATCATCCTCTTCATCGCCACCATTGCCGCCTGCATGCAGATGTACTACGCCTGGGAGAGCTGGAACACGGCCTTCATCATCAGCAGCAGCATCATCTGGATCATTTATATGGTGCAGTGGTACTGGGTTCACGTGGTGCGCGCCCACTTCCGCAGCATGGTGCTGAAGGAGAGGGAGGAGCGGGAGGCGCGGGAGGTAGCGCAGCAGCAGCAGCCCGCGGCGCCGGTCCGGTGGTAATGACGGGGCTTCTCGAGGGACGCAGCAGCAGCAGCAGCAGCAGTCGGCGCTGGTCCGGTGGTAATGACGGTAATGACTGGTAATGACGGTCAGTCTCGAGGGACGCTTGATGACTGGCCGAGCATCGTGCAAGTGTGGACGCTTTTATAGAGCGCTTACTGTGATGAATCGCGGCAAGCATCCGTCTTATGCTTGCTAAATTAATGATTGTTAATGGTTGCTTTATTTGCTACGATAATTGTGTGTCATTCACCGTGTTTTGAGCGAGTGTTGTGGCCTGTGAGTTTTATTTAATGGTTGGTCGATAAGGCATTGTGCGTATTACTTAGCAGAGGTTGTTTGATGATGTTAATATGTTTTAGCACTTGTTGCATGTACGGCATTTATATTGAATATTAATATATATTTTTGTGTGATGGCCTCCTTACAATAAAAACGCACAAAATTGATTTGTATGTTTTAATACGCTTCATAAGACGCTGTCCTGTGTGTGTTATCACGAGCATGTTTGCCATTGAGGCTTTGCATCTCGAGCTGAATGAATGACATTGCTTTATCATGCATCAACGACCTGGCTGTTATCGAGGGCTCAGTGATCGTTCAGTACGCCGACAACACGCTCAAATTTTGCTTTAGCGAGGCAAAAAATCTGAATTCAAAAACGTGTTGTTGCTCAAATGGAGCGTACCTTGGTCTCTCTGATGCTTTGGTTCGCAGCCAGCGACGAATAAAACGCCGGGAAAAACTCAACTGATGCTTTGTGAAAAGTGCTCAAATTGCGAAACATCCCAGCTTCACGGTGAATTTCGCGATCATGATCTCATCCCCTTCGGAAACAAAAAATCTCGTTTACTCTTTTGATCGCACTCTCAGCGGACAACCACGTACCTTCAGTCACCTAGGCACGCGTGGCATCTCAATTGGTGTATTCACATCTCAGGAACACCTGCCACTCTCTGTTTTCCTTCCATGCTGGTCAATGCTTGTCACTCTACACGATCCGATACGCATATCAGTGTACGGAATGTACAAAGAAAAACTTATCCGCGGATGGCAAAAGTTTTAACTATGCTAGCAAAAGGTCATTTGCGGACCGCAAAATAATTTGATCATTGTCGGATCTGTTAGAGAAACTCGCTGCTCAGTGCTGGCGACCTTGGGTGCAGTACGCACAACACTGTGCCTGGTACATAGGCACGAGCCCGCTGGGTTGAGCCACGAGGCGCTAGGCCGGCGACCTCGTCCGTGTCGCACCCGTCGACCGTCACACCAGACCAGACGGCAAACTGTAGTGCGCAGGGTCCGAACAGAGAATGGGCCCGGCGTTTCCTTAGCCGTCGCCCGACCTGCAGTATAACCAGCAGCAACAAGACCTGAACACGCTACCAGTGCCGTTAGAGGACACTCCAGACGCCACCTGGCTCGGGTACGTGCTTGAGAACTGTGGACTATATGTCAGGTTGAAAAAAAAAAGCTTTGTCTCTTCTTTATCTTTAGAACAACATGTGTGTACTGAATGTGTAATGCGTGTGTTCTGTTTGTGAGCCATGTTTTGGACCACCCTCCTCGTATGTTTTATTCTTTTTGACGAGAGGCCGTAAGAGCCACAAGTTTATTGTGGAAGGTCTTAATTATACGTCTATGTCTAGTCTATGTCTAATGTTCTAGTAAATGACACGACTAAACAATATCTTTTTTAGTTCTCCTTCTGAGTTGTCTTGATGTTCTTCTCATGACGTATTGCAGCGGATTACAAAGAAAGAAGCCAAAGATATGTGGAGATTTTGAAGAGCCTGTCTTGTGTCTACTCAAATAATTACTTACACTAGAGCGGTTGTACTTAAGTAGCAGAACATTAATAACAAACACACTACAGCCTTCAACCTACACCTACACTAATACCTAAGGTACAACCCTACACCTACACCTACACTACACCTAACCTACAACTACACCACACCTACACTCTACACCTAACACCTACACCACACCTACACCTACACCTACCCTACACCTACACTTAACACCTCACCCACTTACACCTACACTTACACCTACACCTACACTCTACAGGGTGTGGATGTTCCAGAATTACCCGAACATCTGTTTTAATTTGAATATCGCTACTGCACTGTACCCAACAAAGCTACGATTGTCAAACGTGTATCAAATGCTCATCAGCAGTCGACCTTCAACACCAAACCCTTCCTAGGTCCGGTGGTGACCTGGGTCAGTTGCTAGGTAAGGTCAGCGGTGGGTGGTTGTTTTTCGTTTTGCGCCCAAGCACTAAACCGGCAACTTTGGGCAATGAGTACAGTCTAGGGTTCTGCAACAGAGCTGTTGGCATGATTTTTGCTGGACAGACTCAAAACAGTGCGTGCAAGCAGTTTTATATCAGTCGCACCCAACTTTACCAGTGGTTGAAGCGTGTAAAGGTGTGAGACGACCTGGTCAGCAAGCCCGGTCGCGACCCAAAACCAAGCCTGCATCCGATTGCCAAGAGAGTGATGGCGGCAAACAAGCCGGCCAAGCGTCACTAATCCACGCGCAAGCTGGTCCACCGCCTAACCAGGGCTGGCTACATCACGTCCAAGTCATCAGTGCATTGCTATCTCATGCTCCGCGAAAGCATATAGTTGCGGTTTTCAAAGCTCCAAAAAGGCCGAAATTGACCAAAATGCAGCGCACGCACCGCCTCAAGTTCGCAAGAGACCACAAAAATTGGACCAAAAAAGACTGGAATCGTGTAGTGTGGTCTGATGTGGTCCGATGTGGTCCAATGTGGTCCATTTGAACTTTTACACTCCCGTAATCGGCAAAACGACCGTGTGTGAGCGTCAGACGGTGATGACGTTCTCGCGGTTGAAACGGTCAGGCGTCCACAAAAAGTGCAAGTGTGGGGATATGTTTGCCACTGGTGGATCCATGGGGCAACCAGGCCATGCCCCTCTCCCCCCAACAGCCTCGAAGGGGGGCCAACATGTATTTTGGCCCCCGAAAACGTCAACAATGTATCGTAAAAATTGCCCTTGCAGAGCAGTCAAAATCCAGCTATATACAGTGGAAAACTGAGAATAAAAAAATGCGCCACTTCGCGGCATGACTCGAGTATTGTTATTGCTTATACAAATTGTAAAAACTGTAACCTTAGCGAACGCTATTATTCTATTTAAAAAAAAATCATGTGGATTCCTTCGTAGACGGTTTTGTCACTTTTAAAATATATATTTAAGCCTATGCCGCGAGCATGAGTGCGTGGTTCTTTTAATTTTATATATGTGTTGTGCATGTGTATGATTATTTATTCTGTATTTGTACCTATTACTTGACTTCGACTATAAGTGGGCACCGGGCCTGTTGGCGATGCAAATCAATAAATGAAAATGAAATTAAATGAAAATGAAGAAATTAAATCCATTAAGTGTCTGGCAGAGCCTTTCCTTGGCAATGATTGCTTTCGCCAAGGCCCACTCCTTTCATAAAATTTTAGGCGGACATGTTAGCTAGACTGCCGAGCTCCGAAAAAGGCGACGCGAACGCAAAGACACGATTATCGACTCCCGGAACCTGCTCAACTTGCCCAACTTGTGGTGCCCAACTTGCTGGACCGAAGATATAATTAATAGTGGGAACCAGGCCAGGACCATCTCCCCGAGCCATCTCCCCCAAGTTCCTCCAGCTACACAGGGACCATTTATGAGCGTACAAATCGTACTGCCTCTTGCTGCTTTCAAACCATTTACACTGTTACCAGCACTGGCGGATCCAGGGGCATTTAGGGCCATATCCCCCAGGCATAAAGTGGCCTGTTTGCCCCTCCTCCCAAACGATCAAGCCTCACAATAAAAGGCGATCGCTAATCATGTATAATGGCTTTGTCTTGGTGAAAACTGTGCAAGTTAACAATTTATCGGGAAAATATAGCAATTTATCGTCAAAATGCCTCTGCAGCAGTCAAAATCCAGCTATTCACAGTAAAACAAGCTGGAAAAATTTAGCGCCGCTTCGCGGCAAATTTCGCAATTGCGTATACAAATTTGTTTTAGCCACTTATCCTCTATAGGCCGGAGGCCCACCGTATATATTTCTGTGTTTTATCAGGCAAACCCGTAAAAATTTCGCGCCGCTTCGCGGTGCTAAATAATTTAAGTACCTATACTATAACATGCAAATCCATATTTAAATACTGCTAAGACGTAATTTGTCTTCGTCATTTCAGCCGAACCCCACTTAAAAACTTCGGCGACGTCCCCGCGAGTCGGTTTAAGATAAACGTTATTACTACTTATATGTGTATATTCCGTAGCATGTATGCTACAAACTATTGCGTTTTTGCGTTTTTCCGAAAAATATATTTTTAAGCCTTAATACCAAAAAAGGTGACAGGCCCTAATCCCGGGAGAAAAAAATGGTCAAATGTTTGCCCAAAACAAATCCCCCCCCCAAAAAAAAACGACGGCTGGATCCACCAGTGATGTTTGCTTCTGTAAAGTCGCGTGATTACAAATTAAATGACATCTGCTTAAGTCCGCCGTTTCACGTGCTTTGATCTTCGTGCAATAAATGTGATGTTTATTTTTCCGTTGAACCTACATATAAAAAAATGTGTCAACCGAACTGCTCAAAACTAGTAACTACCTAAAGTAACTTTGATCTGAAATATCGCTAATTGACGTCACGACCAATCAGAGAGCAGAATTCTAAACCAAGTAAAAAATACATAATTATTTTAAATCCTGATAATTCAGAGGACGGGGAATTTAGATTTTGTTGACAATCTATGCAATATTTTAAATTAATTTGCGTTCCATCAAATACATACAAACAGTGGGTAGGTAACCTGCAACTACTCGTAGGTAGTAGTATTTAGGCAAGAACATTTCGTCTGTGGACCTCGTTAAGTATTAAACGACTCAGTAGCAGCTGAAAGTACTCCTTTCCCAACAAGCATTGTGACACTGTGAAACATATAACAGCCCTTCACATGTTGTGCCTCAGGTGTATATAAAGCTACACATGTTTACAAAAACTCAACAAGGCATCCCAGTGAAAGCAGCAATAAAGCAGCACCTTTGAAGCCGAGAAGATTCGCGGCGAAATACCCGCTATCGCGGCGCTCCACCGACGGCTGCAGCGCAGCTATCGGTGACGTCACCCGGTCACGTGACCGACGCCGGAGTGTCGTCAGAAGGGCGGGAAGGCGTCGTAGTGGCAGTCGACGTTGTACCACCAGTCGCACGTCCTGCTCACCGGGCTGAAGACGGTGCCGGTCAGGCAGAGGAACCGATGGTGACCGTTCTCGTGGCAGAAATGCCACACCTGGCACAGGGCAGGTCTATGTTATAAACATAATGGCATCGATTACATCGATTAGTTACATTAAATAGGTATATCGAATGGCACAGATACACAATAATACACATCAATAGTCCACCGGACAGGACTACCCACAAAGTCATACAAGCAGACAATAATTATCCATTCTGCAAATGAAATGCAAATTTCTGATAAAAATGACAGCAGGAACTTTGATGGATATTCGAAACGGTTTCTGCCTGAAAACACACTGAGGGCCACTGGCGGATCCAGGCGTCGCGCTTTGGGGGGGGGCTCTTTTTTTTGGCAAAAAGATACCCCATTTTTTTCTCCTCGGATTTCTGGGCCGGTTCACCCTGGGTATTTTGGTTATTTGAGTTATAAACCAAATTCATTTTTTAGAGGGAAAAAAAACATAAAAACACGAGATTCCGTTGCATATATGCTACGAAATATAGGTACACATATAGGAAATAATAACGGTTTATTCTCATACCCATTTGCAAGGGCGTTGCCGACAAATTTCCAGTGGATGTTGGCTGAATGACGAGAAAAAATGATGTGCCTATTAAGCTTTTGCAGGCATTTCAACATAGATTTCCAGTTTATAAATTATAATAGATACTTATTTCTATGTTTATATATAAAAGTATTCAGTTGCCACGAAGCGGCGCGAAATTTTAACAGGTTGCCTAATTTAAAACCAGAAATATAGTGCGGTTGGTTTCGCAAGGACAACATATGTTATTTCCATGTAAATAGTACTTTTTTCATAGGTTATAAAGTTTATTTAGCGCCGCAAAAGCGGCGCGAAATTTTTACGGGTTTGCCTGATAAAAACCAGAAAAGATGGGCATTGGGCCTCTGCAAGACAACTGAATGGAAATTAATGTTTGGCAAAATTTGTATATGCGATTGCGAAACTTGCCGCGAAGCGGCCGAAATTGTCGAGTTTTTAACGGATTCGACTTGCGCAAGGTAATGTTTTACGATAAAATTGTTATCTTTCCCGTCAAAATGTAAACTTCCATAGTTTTCTATCAAGATCATTTGCATTTCAGCTCAGTACAGAACGCGTGTGGGGGGGGGATACTGTATGTTAATGCCCCCAAATGCCTGTGGGGTGGGATGTGCCCCAGATGCGCCCTGAATCCACCAGTTGGTGTTGGCGAACCCTTTCCCAAGCGTTGAAAGGGGCCAAACAAAACGGAATTGAAAACCCACGTTAGAAGGATGGATAATGCGGACTTATGGCATGCATGGCAATGGGGCCAACCATTTTTTGGAGCTGGAATTAGCTAATTTGAAATCAAGAACCATTGACACTAATTGAATAAGCCGACATACTAGCTTGGAATATTGTTTAAGTCCAAGACCTTACAAGTGTTAAATAATTCGCCGCTGATTAGCGGCGCAAAAAAATTAAGTAGTTTGCCCTGGGATTCAGGGCTGGTAAGAACGGTTTGGTGGCGCCGGATTCAAATTCTGGCAGAAACAAGTGGCCCTCGTGACCCCGTGACCTGAGGGGCCACTCTGCCTGGCTTAGGGTCCCCATTAAGCATGGTTTGGGGCCCTTCTCACTCGACCAGGCCCTTTCGGTCTCAGCCAGAGGCCCCTACCGACCCGTCCAAGGGCAAAAGGTAAACCACTTTTTGTGGCAGACCCGGAGCAAGCTTGAAATGGTAATTTTCTGGCGCCCACTTTATCTATCATGATCGCACTTCTAACCAGCCCTGCCCTGGATATCGATTCTCATCAATGTGCACATTGTGTATAATGCGTACCTCTAAAAATTATTGTGCATTTAAAAAGTGTGTTAAAAAAAGTGTTAAAACGAACTATTTAGCACAAATAATATAAGAAAATGTGAGCAACATAAAAACAGAATGCGATGGGTAAGAACTCGGCACGGAATTTTGTAACCCCATTATTATACATCGTATTTAAATTGCGCCGCGGAGCGGCCGGAAAATTTTGCTATTCCTTGGAACAAACTGCCATTTCTTTCTTGTTATTTGTAATATTACCTGTTGTTGGTTCCATCGAAACTTGTAGTTATGGAAACAGAGGCAAAGCCCATAAACATTATTACACGATCGCTTTTTGTTATGAGGCTTGATCGTTTTTTTTTTTGGGGGGCAAACAGGCCACTTGTAGGCCTTTGGGGGGCCATGGCCCTTAAAATGCCCCCCCCTGGATCCGCCAGTGCTGAGGGCCAGCATAGGCAGATAGTTAAACATAAGTGCTGAACTTGTAAATGGCTACAATCGAATACCTACGTATTTGTATGTTGTCAAAAATAGGAAAAACAAACAACTCAAATAATTCAGTTTTAAAGATGACAGACACACCACTTGGTTTTGCTGCTTTTTTGGTTTGTTCGGCTTCCACCGGCGGTGTATCATCCCTCGTCCACACATTTGCATTTTAACCCGCGCACTGCAGGGGGGGGGGGGATTTCCGCCCCCCCAGGTTTTTCAGGAGTAGCGGAGAAACGGCGGCAAATTTTGTACACCTGTTTGGGCATCAATTACCCACACTTTGAAAAGGTTTGACTTGAGGTCATCTCAGGTCAGGTCACAAGTCCATGTCAAGTGACCTTACCTTAAAAAATGTTTGTGTTCGTGCCAAAGTCACCAGTCTTTTCCCGAAAGGTTTGAAACTTGCAGCATTTCATTAAGATAACTAGTACATACAATTCTCCTATATCTCGGATTTTCGTATCGGTGACCGAAGGTCAGGTCAATTTCCTGACCTCTCCAATTATAAAGTGAATGGGAAAATAAACAATGCTTCCTTTTTCAAGAAAATAGCATTGTATCAGGCTTATTCTTTCAGAATTAATGTTATTTTAGGCTCATTTCTGGAGATCAAGGTGCAATTGTTGCTCAGTGATCTATACGAAGGTCATCTGAGGTCATCAGCAATTTAATTTGCTAATAACTCTTGTTTATAGGAAAGAGATAGCGGAGATGAGTAGTTGACACCACTGTGGTCTTCTCGTCTGCCGCGTTGCCCCATTATGCAACATGACCTACCTGGGTCACCAAATGACCTTGACCTGAGGTCAAATTTTAAAGTTGACCTTACCAGATCACCGTGTATATGATTCAAAGTGCATCAATGAGATATACACGATGACGTCAAAATGATTTCCCTATCTTTGTTATGTGAAATGCTATTCACGAAAAACTGTTTTGCTAAAAATAGTCATTTTGACCTTTCATGACCTCTGGAGCCTAAACTATTGACCTTAGCTCAATTTTAAGGACGCGGGTGCAATTACAAATTTGAATAGCCATCTATTGCTTCTTCAATCATTTGCTCCTAGCTATCATAGTTTCCGAGATAATCGGGGGTTTCTGGAAAAGAGTTCTAAAACTGGAAAATCTGACCTTTGGTGACCACTGGTGACCTCAATTGTGACCTGATCCAAGAAAAAACTACTCTCGATAGAGCTTGTCTAGAGCTATCTAATGCCGTTTTCCGCTTGTCGCTACGTTGTGTAGTTTTCGAGATATCACGGGGGCGGGAATCAACCCCCCTCCCCCTGCAGTTCGTGTTCGGCGCGAACCCCCTGCAGTGCGCGGGTTAAGCCATTCACATTCAATGAGTTGTTGTTTGTCGTGGGATCATGAATGTCATATTTCCTAAGCGATAGAGCATCGAAGCAAATGCAAGAAGTGGCGTTTTAAAGGAAATATAGCACCTTTACATTGTTTTAAACTGAAGATAGCTCAGATGTCGGGTTACTGAGAAACCTCTAAATCGAAGTTTTTTCCCTTCGCCAAAACGACCTAGTTGCTGAGTTTGAACTGCAAAACGTTGGGCATATTGGCAATTTGGGATATTTACAAATTGAGTTACGTTTCGCATACGTCCATAAGTAGTGACTCCACTGTTCACGTATGCGTGCCCCCACGTCCCCTACCAACGGCGCGAGCGAGCGCCGGTCGACCCAGCCAGTCGCGTTTCACGTACCGGTGCACCCATCGTGCGGTGCCGGCACAGCAGCTGTCAGCCAAGATTACTTTACTAATAGCTGTCAGCCTCCTTGTGACGTCACAACTCGCTTTGGTGACGCAAGATTGGTGTGACGTCACATTCGTTAATCAGACAGTATTACTATTTCTTCCATTGATATGATCATACATAATTCTGACTTTTTTTTCAAAAATAATCCATGTGACTCATGGCATTCTTCTCCATCATTCTACATACTTTTCCCAAGGTGCTATATTCCCTTTAACCTTTGACTTCGTCCATCAATGGGTCATCCCGTCGGCGATATTGAGAGAAAAAAACTAGAGTAGCGAAAGGCGCGTAGCAAAGGGGAAAGGGGGCAGGACGGCCACCCCTCCCTGGAGACCAGAGGTCCCTTTTTGGCTTGCGTAGCGCGCCAAAAAGTGCCGACGAGGCCGCGCGAAACGAGGTATCATAGGCTCTCTAAGAGTCTGGAGACCACGCGAAGCGTGTTCTTTACATGGTTTAGAGCACTCTAGAGGCTCTGTAGGACCACCAGGACCCTCTCTGAAAGACCAGAGGGCCCCATGGACGTTAAAAGACCCCTGTGCTAGTCTGAGGGGCCCCTAGCTAGACTAGAAGTGCCCCTCAGCGAGTCAAAAGGCCCCTTAACATACCAAATGGGCCCATAGACATCGCAGAGAGGCCCCTGGGCAGGTCAGAGTGGTTCGTGAGCATATTGGCAGAGCGACAAAGCGGCCAACGACGTCTCTTACCAGGTCGAAAGGGTTCCTGAGCACTGAGCAGGCTGGAGTGTTCCTGGACAGACCAGAGGGCCCCTGGGAAGTTCGAAGGGCCCCTGTGCAGGTCGCAGGGGCCCCTGACCAGATCGAAAGGGCCACTGTGTGGGTCAGAAGGCCCCCCTAAACATGCAGAATGAGCCCCTAGCCAGCACGGAGTGCCAGTGAGAATGGCCTTTTCAAAAACGCTGAGATCCATTCGTTAATAGGGTCCTTTCGATAGCCCTGGAGCAAAATCCTGGCTACGTGCCTGACTAGCGATTTGAAATAAGAAAAACAGCTGCAGTAAAACATATGTCTCGAAATCGGATGCAGCTAGTTTGTTTAACAAGTTCATTAGTGCGAAAACGAAAGGAAAAAATATGTAATGTGCTCGAAATAACTGAGCATGAATTCTCGTTAGTCGAGCCGCACATCACGCGACGTTTCTGCGTGACAGTAGGGGAGAGTGCCCATATTGCGCCCCCTTAAGCGAAAACACGTCCTGTGCTTAGCATATACGTCGTATGAATATAAATGGCTTTCAGTACGGCATCGGACATTTTTCTATCTAAAGCAAAATAAACTTATTATTTAACATCGGATTTATCACTTTTTAATGGTAGCTTAGGATTTTCCGAGACCCTACCAAAGGCGCATAATAGGGCAAGCGTGCACTTGCACTGAGACGGGCGCATTTAGGTGACTCCTTTCCAATGTTATATTAATTGTTGTTCTCGACTTGCAAATATAAACGAATGAACCGTTCATTTCACATTGTGTGTGTAGTTTTATGATTGGAGGCAAAGTTTCTCTCCTACCTATATTTATAAAAAGAAATTGTTTTATAAAAGCGCTCACAGGGTTCGAATACCATGAGTATTACAACTCGGTCAATAAGGTGCCCTTAAATGCGCCACGAACAAAGTGTTTATGTGCCTGTGGCGCAATATGTATGGGCGCGAATTCGGAATTCACTGCAAGTCGGGAAAAAGCAAATATGGCGGACATTTTAGTTTTTGGAATCTCTGTCTTTTTTGCTCAAAAGGAATTACAAACATGAATGTTATCCTACATTCAAACACTTCAGCTTCTTCGCCTATTCACAATAACATAACAGTACAGTACACATGCATGTTCAAGATAAGAAAACACGAACATTTTCGAAAAATTATTCCTGACAAGCGACAACTGACTCTTTGCTTGGCGACAGCAGACCGGAAATAATGAGTAGTTGATGGTATGTTATTTTGTACTGACTCCTCTTGGATTTTAAAATAGTTTACAAATTGAATATATTTTTTTTTTACAAAAAAAAGATGAATTTTCGATCAGATGGGCATCAGAGAAAGGATCCGTGATCGAAATTCATATTTTGGTTTGTAAAATATACATTTGTAAACTATTTTTTAAATATCAAGGAGAGTCAGTACAACATAACTATACAAATAAATATATATATATATATATATATATATATATATATATATATATATATATGCTCCTTGCACAAGCACTCCGGAGATTAAGTTAGTGATGGCGATTAATAATATGCACTAAAAAATAATATAGGGCAGATTTTTTTCGAGATATTGGCATGGGCGGATTTAGGCAACCTGGCGCAGTTTGAGCACTCTCCCCTTCAGTACGTCCATCATTTGCAGGCACACTGTATAATTTAGATATCGAGGCATTCCAGGCCAGGTCACTCGATGTCAGTCAAATGAGCTCACTTCAAGAACGATCAAGGTCATGATACCAGCTACAGTCATAGTGTCAGAAAGAGCGATGTGAAGTTAACAGAATGCTATAAGGTCAAAGTACCAACAATTCTGCTGTCCTCATTTTTCGTTAACCAGGGTCAGGTCGTTTTCGTGAGGTTCATTTTAAGCCTACTGGCAAAGTTAAAATGCGTACCTATAATCTATATGTTCCCAGAAACTTGCTAAAACTGCCTTGAGCAAATTCCTGTGTGAAGTGAATACAAGACAAGGGATTTCACCGCTCACCAAACTCACTATTATTGTGCGGAAAGCAAAAACCATTGTGGTATTTTTGTCCTGTGAATTATAAGATATTAACTTTGTTGCCCTCGGGATTTTTTTTTAAATTTAACCCAGAATAATTACCTCTCGACGCGTCCCGATGATGGAGACACAATGCAGGTGGAGGGAATCACATTACTTATCATGTATTTGTTCAAAGTTATTCCAAGAAACATGTCCGTTTATATAATTTTCAAATTCACCGATTTCTCGTTTCATAACTTTTGACTTTTTGCCTTGTCATCTCTGATGTGTCGTATGTATTGTGAATGGTAAATTAGATCATCTTTCAAAACACTGCGTCACTAACTCTTTTAGTTCTTAAAATACAAAGATTTAGTCATAAATGACATATATTGCCTAGCTTGGACCTTTGGCGACCTCAAGCGCCCTCAATATTCATCCGACCTAAAACCGACACCTAATGTTTTTGATAGAGCTGGTCACAAACTATCCAACAGCACTTCTGCATGTCGCTAAATGATGTATCGTTTGCTATTCATTAGCCGAGTACCCTGCCGTCCACCGGACACGAGGCAGTTTTGGCGAGCCTCAGTCAGGGCGCTGCAGCTGTTACTTTATTTCCCAGTATCAAGGTGACCGGGGTCACTCGCAATTTCCGGGGGTCTTTCCCCCTATGTTGCTTCTTTTTTACGGCATAAAACCAACGGGTCCAATTCCCTTGAAGGTCGCCAGACTTAGATTACTACGGCCATCCACCTAGATTTGGCGCCTTTTGCATACCCAAAACCGGTCTCCCGTGCCCTGTTAATGACACCTCCTTACACTTGCAAAGATATTACAAACGGTTACCTTCCCTCTCTTTCAGCTCTTTGGTGTGCATGCTTATACACCTGAGCATACCTTCCCTGTTTGTCAACTCAGGAACTGTAGTCACACAAGGCCGCGCAACCTCCTGGGGCTCACCTTTGCCTCTCACCCACAGCCCTCCCTGTGAGCGAAAGACATTTTACATCACTACGCGCTAGCCAACTGTGGATGGAACTCTCTTGACAGTACATACGCACTCTCAATTCTCGTCGCGCTCGCAACAACATACACGCCTCCCTGTGCCGCTGGGGTCATTACCATCGCCTCCTGGTCGCGTAGACATTAATGCCACGCCCCCTGGAGTGAGGTCCCCTCTTTTTTTTGGATTATATTTCTGCGACGTTGCTCCCCCCTCGGTGCCCTCCATGGAGAAAAGCCCCCTCTGGGCTATCCATTCACGCTGCCTCTCTGTGCTTGCAAATACCTAGGCCTATAGTGCGCCAATATTGCCCTGACCTAAAGTGCGCGACAATAGAAACCCATTACACTGGCTCTCGTGCTCCATAGAGCCTACTCGATTTTCCGACGTGCCCCTTCCCTGCCATCCTTATGTCCTTTTTCGCGTTAGCAAAAATTTGCAGCGTGCCTGTATCCCAACTTTAAATTGACACGCCGGGCTGTGGAAGTGCAACTAAAGTCTTGATCTTCAGGCCCTGCGTGAATGGCGTTCAGCATGCTATCAAAAAACCCGCTCAGTCTCAATAAGAGTCGAGCGAAACGAAGTGAATAACCAAACCGGCAACCTACCACGACTGGTGCGTACCCTTTAAGGCTTGATACCCCACCGCGCCATATATCCCCTGGTCTGTTGGCCCTCTGGATGAGCTCTTCTGCGCTCCGCGTTTGGCTCTCTGGTTGTTGATCCAAGCTACGTTTGCCACTTTCCTCGCATGGGGTAGAGAGAACCGGCTGTTAATACCGTAGATTTTTACCCTGCGCAAATAGCCTCTTGGCACAGTGAGCAAAACCCTTTTCTCCTGCCTCGCTCGGCCGCACAATAACACGGAACCCTCGCCATCCCTGTCGCTGGCTCATAGTACCTATTATAACGATGATCCACTTCACAACCTGTTGTCGGTGCAGGTCACACGCACCCTATCTCGTCCCTGTGCGCTTTGAAATGACACTCATGAAATCGACATTCGCTCCAGTCGCATCGTGCGCGCGGTTGATACCCACCGGACTACCATTTTGCTCTGTGTGGCACTATGATTAAATTACCACCTCCAGTCTGTCACACTCCCTCCAATGACCTTGTTCGAAGATTCCTACTAACAAGGGTCCCTATAACCTGCTCTCTCGGTTGCATTCGATATACCGCAATTGATCTACCGCTGCGTGTTTCGGCGCTTAATCAGCTCGAGACCCAAAGAGATCTTAGAAATTCACAGTCACCTTCACCCTAGGGATGATGGTAGGAATCAGACGCTCACTTTTGCTCCTTTAACAAGGATAGCTTGCTGAACGTTCAATGGGCCCTCCCTTGTTGCAACGTATTTTCTAGAATAATTACGAGTACCAAATCATGGGCCGCCTGGAGGTTCGATCCCGAGGCTGAACTGAATTATCCCATATACCCTTCTCGCCCTTCGTGTTGGCCGGGCTGATACATATACAATCCCGGTTTCTTTTCCGTCTTCCCTGCTATAGTTTCCACCCAGTTTACATTAAGTTATATCGGATAGAACCAACAAAAGATTCTCCGCTTCTCCCTCTGCGTTAGCGCAGAATCTAGAACTTGTTAAATCACATCTCTCATCACCGATTGCTGCGACATGATGTATATTCCAACCATCCACTAACCGGCTGCTACTAATGCTACCACTTACTCACCCCAGCTGGAGTAATTACCAAACGATTATTACCCTATGTGTCCGTGTTACATAGATATTTTTCAAAAGTCACCACTTCTCGCATTCAGTGCCCGGCTGGATAACCAACGCCTCCTGTGCCCGCTGAACGGTTAACCCATACCCCGTTCGCCCATAGTGTCGACGGCTTGATGAATTAGATTTACTACCCTGGGTGAGCTGCACTCATAAGCATCCTGGTTTCTTTCTAGCAGCATGGGTCAGCCGGAGTGTGATTAGAAACGAGCGGTTCTCGCTCTTTATCTCCGGCGCTTAAAGTACACATCGCCTGCCGACACACATCCAATCCGCTGATTGAGGCCAGAGGACTTCGGGTGCGACATATATCCAACTCCGCCATTGGTCCCCCCCTGTGTGCTGAAATCTACGGCCCCCGTCCCACCCTTGGTCGCTCAGGCTGTCCCGGTGTCGCCAGGTGACTCCCCCGTGTAGCCAGTGTAGTTAAACTCCAGTTTCCGGCAGAGTCCCGCGTTCGTAGTTTGCCGCCACTTGCGCTACACGGAGCCCTTCACCCTGTGCCCGCTTAGCCGGGTCGTAGTTAAACGCAAATGGAACCAAGCCTCGGTGGACTCCTTATCCCACGCGTGTGAGGCTGACTCGACATGGTCTTAAAAATACTAACATATCTGTGCTTTCGCGTGTGCGAGTCATAACGATTTATATGCAACAAGTGACACACGAGAGCTCCGCCCACTTCCTCCGCATGAGATAGTGCTGGGATTACACGCCTCTCTGGTGCGCTGATACACCGCCTCTCTGTGCTCTGATACACGCCTCCCTGTGCGCGATACACGCCCCCTTGTGCGCTGATACACGCCTCCCTGTGCTATGATACACGCCTCCCTGTGCCACGATACAGCCTCCCCTGTGCACTGATACACGCCTCCCTGGGTTGCGCTGAAGGTACGCGACGTGGCCAGCTAGTGCGGGCCTCGATACCAGAGCATCTATTCTCCCACTGTGCGCATTGATACACGGCTCAACTCATCTCTATGTGCGTTCCCTGATACCAACACCCTCCCTGTGCTGTCTAGTGCAAATACACACAGCCGCCTCCCCTGGGCGCTAGTTGAACACGACCCTCCACTAATGTAACCACTAGGTGCGGCTGATACACGCCTCCTGTGCGCTGGCCCAGACGACCATCCCTATGCTGGCGTTGATACCACGACTTCCCTGTTGCGCTGATACAGCCTCCCTGTGCCTGATACAACGCCTCACCTGTGCGCTGATACACACCTCCCGTGTGCGCTGATACACGCCTCTCTCCCTGTGCGCTGATACACGCCTCCCTGTGCGCTGATACACGCCTCCCTGTGCGCTGATACACGCCTCACTTAGTCTGTCTAGTGTCTCACCTGACAGCGTGTCTCAAAGTCAGCGTACAGGCCATGCACCTTGTCCCTGCAGCTGAAGTCGGTTACCGGCGGCTGGGAGTAGGTTGGGTAGTCTCGGCCGGGGCGGCCGGGCACGTTATCGTTGGTGGCCTCACTAGCGCCACCACCGGCGACGGGGGCGCCATCAAACCGAGCTACAGACGGTCCGCGAGATGTCAGCACTGTCGCCGGAGGTGCTGATGTTGCGGCAGTCGTCTGGTGCCGGTCCTGTTTCCGGTCAGGCTGCTGCGATACTAGCGAAAGCTTCCCCGGCTGAGAAGGCTCATACGTCTCAGAAGGTAAGCGTGTTAGTTGTGATGAAAAGTGAGCCTGAATAGAAGTGAGCTCCACGCCTGGAGTAGCGGGAAGCTTCACCCCGGAGTTCGGCGCCGCTGTTGTTATGAACGAGACACCGATCGGCGAATTACTCTCCAGGTAAGCGTTGTATGTCCTATGAATTGGGATAGCTTGGTAGTTGTTCCTATTAGAAGACAGTTCAGTTTCGATAGAACGAACGGCCGACTTGGATCCCCGGGTGCTCCCGATTGCACGCCAATCATCATCTTCACTGACATTCGCTGAAGGATCGAGAACACGATCCAAAAGTGACCTCTGTTGGCTCGGACCAGACGTCTCACCATATGTGTGTGATTGCTCTGCATTTCTTATCTCTGGATCACCCGCAGAGTATCCCTTGGCCGAATGGTGTTCACCCAGTTTCCCAGCGTTGTAGAAGGCAGCACTATGGTAGGTGGCAGCACCAGTAGCAGCTGTACCGAGTCCTGTCCCGCCAGGGGGCGGCGGGTCCTGAGTATCCGCCAGATGTTTTGACTCCGCCAGTATGACGCTGAGCTCATCAATGAGAGGCAGCGCCGTCACGGGACGGGTCGGGATCTTTCTCGGCGACCAGCCTCTGGTGACAATGTCCGCCTGTCTGTGATATTGTGTCGCTCTGGCAGACGGTACGGCCTGATATGACGGTACGCCGTGGAGCAGGGTCGACACAGTGGAGATGTGGGCAGCTGCCTGGCGGGACGACTCTGGAGTGACGGCACGTGGAGCAGTGTACTGCGCCCGTCCGAGATAGGTTACCACCTGAGCTGAGCTGGCCACTATCATCCCCGTCACTGAAACACGAATCGGCCGGTCGGAAGAGGCAAACAAACAAAGATGTTTTTTATTATACACTCCTGAGAACTCATATTCAACCATGAACAAAAATGCATACCGTTAAAATTCAACTACAACATCATAAACGTACGATAAGTCGCCTCCCAAAACTAACCATACGTTCTTTGCATGAGGGTTCTTATAGAAATAAATAAAATTACATTACTCAAATTGTAATTCTTTTACAGGCGACATCATCACCGATTATTGGTTCATGACCTCGACATCATCTTCCCAGTTTGCAACTTTGGCCACTGCTATGTCTGCAATTGTCAGTGCATTACAACGACAAACTGATACATAGAACAACAATTGTCTATTTTAGTTGTTTTACATTGTGCATACATTGTATTGCATTGCATTGTATTGTATTGCATTGCATTGCATTGTATTGCACATTGCACATACATTGTACACACATGTTGCCTCATATGAAGGAGCGAGACGAGTGACGTACTTATACGACTCTGACGCGATACAACAAACAATAGTGGCGTTAGTTGTCTGAGCTGTTGTTTGCCAGTACGTACACATTACACAGCACACCATTGTCATGGTACGGCCACAATCAAAACTCACCACCGATGAACCTGTTGATACATGTACTAAGGTTTGTACTAAGGACGTTATGTCACTCACCACATGACAAATTCATGACGACGATAAAGAAACTCACAAACGAATACTTAAGACATAGACGTCGGAGATCGAGCACCGACTACGACCTAGAAAATGAGAATGGAGTAGGTCAGTGGCACAGAGACGAGCTACGTTTGCTGATAGTGACGGCCAATAGCTGGCGATAGTCACGCGCTGCTGTGCAGCCGATACGATCGATACGCCCCATCTGCCGTGTCCTGCTGCAGGCAGCAGCCGTGACCAACTGGGCCCTGGACAGGTGAGACCTCTGGCCCGGTACAGGTGAGACCTCTGGCCTAGTACAGGTGAGACCTCAGGCCCGGGTACAGGTGAGACCTCAGGCCCGGTACAGGTGAGACCTCAGGCCCGGTACAGGTGAGACCTCTGGCACGGTACAGGTGAGACCTCAGGTCCGGTACAGGTGAGATCTCAGGCCCTGGACAGGTGAGACCTCTGGCCCTG
>VOPJ01004511.1:0-20165 GCA_014673585.1 Semibalanus balanoides
GCGAGAATGTGGGCATTCACTACTGACTGTCGTCTAACCTGGCGGGACGCTTATTTTGGAACCAATTGTACAAGGATTAAATATCTACAGTTTATAGTATATTACAGCGCCAAAACATGTACCTATCTTATGATAGCTCTAGCCTAGCCTCTACCTATACTTTCATTTTTGTTAGAGTAGATGCATTTAAAATTCGTTGTGTAACTGCTTCAATTGGAAAATTGGGTATTATCTTGTGTGACGTCACCAATTTTCGAACGTCGACAACACTGTGCGACGGTCGGGTCGAGTTCTCTCAGATTACAGCACGCCAACATGCTCTCACATGTAGCACCGAAT
This sequence comes from Semibalanus balanoides, assembly GCA_014673585.1. NCBI lineage: Eukaryota > Metazoa > Arthropoda > Thecostraca > Balanomorpha > Balanidae > Semibalanus > Semibalanus balanoides. The sequence goes on from VOPJ01004511.1 coordinate 340, forward strand.
CGGGACAGTGCAACTGACAACATATCATCGAGTATAGGTGTCCCACTACAGAGCAGACGGCGAGGTTCACTGCCTCGGCAGTCCTGCAGGAAGTGTGTTGTGCGCCCGTCCGCAGCTGTCGACTCTTACTCTGTCTGCTGCGTGTCGACGGCCTCCGTAGCTCGGATTAACACCTGCTGGGTGTTCTGTAGGGCGACCATCAGCATCTCCCGGGTGACCGGCGAGCCACTGTCCCCCTTCCGACGCCACAGCGACTCGTGAAACCTGCCGACACGGCACGGTTACAGCAGTGAAACCTGTCGACACGGGACGGTTACAGCAGTGAAACCTGCAGACACGGGACGGTTACAGCAGTGAAACCTGCTGACACGGGACGGTTACAGCAGTCAAACCTGCCGACACGGGACGGTTACAGCAGTGAAACCTGCCGACACGGGACGGTTACAGCAGTGAAACCTGCTGAACGGGACAGTGTACAGCGTCGAAACCTTGCGCGACGACGGACCGGTATAACGCACGTGAACCGCCGACACGGAGCGTGAGTCAGCAGTGAAACCTGCCGACACGACGTTACGCAGTGAAAGACCTGCCCGACACGGCGTATGTCGACAGCAGTGAAACCCTGTCCGGAACGGGACGTTTACAGCACGTGAAACCGCCGACACAGGACGGTTACAGCAGGTGAAATCCTCGCCGACACAGGAGACGGTCAGCAGATGAAACCTGCCGACACGGGACGGTACAGCAGTGAAACCTGCCGACACGGGACGGTTACACGCAGTTGAAACCGCCGACACAGGAACGGTTCAGCAGTATGAACGTGCGCGACACGGACGGTACAGCAGTGAAACCTGCCGACACGGACGGTTACAGCAAGTGAAACCTGCCGACCACGTGACGGTTACATGCAGTGAAACCTGCCCACGCGGGGACGTTTACAGCAGTGAAACCTCCGTACACGGGGCAGTTACAGCAGTCACCTTACCGACACGGGACAGTCCTACACCAGTGATGGAAATCCTGCGGCCCACACGGTACGTTACAGCAGTAAACCCTAACCGACCACGGACTGACAGTTATACAGCAGTCAAACCTGCCGACACGGGACGGTTACAGCAGTCAAACCTGCCGACACGGTACGGTTACAGCAGTCAAACCTGCCGACACGGGACGGTTACAGCAGTCAAACCTGCCGACACGGGATAATCGTTCACTTATAGAGTATACAATATGCTACTGAGAATGCGACTTTCTATATTGATGTATGTAATTATTGTACAGCTCGACTCACTTGACCTGCTGGAGTCGGTCGGCGCCCGTCTGCTGCTCCGGTGGGAAGTACTCGAGCACCAGTCTGGTGTTACCCTGCAGCTGCACCAGCGGGTAGGTGGCCAGGATGGAGCCGGGGAACGGCCGCGAGCCGCCCGAGCTGCGCAGACGGAACCGCAGCTGCCCGTTATAGGAGCGGACCTGGCGGTGGCGCAGCAGCCGTGTCAGTCAGTTCATATAGGATCGGACCTGCAGGCAGCCCAGCAGCCGTGACAGTCAGTTCAACGACAACGATTTCGTTGGTTCTACGCAGTATCCGAGCGTGTTGATTATCCACCTTCCAATGGCACCTGAGTGCTCTTCCTCTAAACGGGCCACTATTCTGACCCACTTTATCGCCGAGAAACTCGTGCGGCAGCTGCCAGTAGATGGGCGTGTCCAGCCCACCAATCCGACCCACTTTATCGCCGAGGAACTCGTGCGGCAGCTGCCAGTAGATGCGCGTGTCCAGCCCGCCAATCCAACCCACCTTATCGCCGAGGAAACCGTGCGCGCAGCTGCCGTAGATGGGCGCTGTCCAGCCCACCAAACCGGACCAACCTTATCGCCAGGAACTCACTGCGCAGCTCCAGTTAAGATGGCGTGTTCAGCCCACGCAATCCGACCCACCTTATCGCCGAGGAACTCCCGCTGCAGCTGCCAGTAGATGGGCGGGCCGCCCACCATCCGACCCACCTTATCGCCGAGGAAACTCCCGCGGCAGCTTGCCACGTAGGTGGGCGTGTCCAGCCCACCAATCCGACCCACCTTATCGGCCGAGGACGTCCTGGCGGCAAGCTGCCAGTAGGTGAGGCGTGTCCGCCCCCAATCCGACCCGCCTTATCGCCGAGGAACTCGTGCGGCAGGCTGATTAGTAGATGGCGGTGTTACCAGCCCATCCAACCCGACCCATCCCTATTATCGCGAGGACTCCCCGGCAGCTGCCAGATAGGATGGGCGTGTAGCAGACCCACCAATCCGACCCACCTACCTAATCGCCGAGAATTCCGCTGCAGCTGCCAGTAGATGGGCGTGTCCAGCCCGCCAAACCGACTCACCTTTATCGCCGAAAGGGAAACATTCCGCGGCATGCCAGTAGACTGGGCGTGTCCAGAGCCACATCCGACCCACCTTATGGCGCCGAGGAACTCCCGCGGCAGCTGCAGTAGAGGCGTGCCAGCCCACCATCCGACCCACCTTTATCGCGAGGAACTCCAGCGAGGCAGCTGCCAGTAGATGTCGTGTTCCAGCCCACCAATCCGGCCTCACCTATCACGAGGAACTCCTGCGGCAGCTGCCAGTAGATGGGCGTTCCAGGCCCACCATCCGACCACCTTATCGCAAGGGGAGTACCGCGCAGCTGCCAGTTAATGATTGGCGTGGTCCAGCCACCAACACGCCGACCCACCTATCGCCGAGGGAACTCCCGCGGCAGCTGCCAGTAGGATGGCGTGAGTCCAGCCCACCAATCGACCCCACCTTATCGCCGAGAACTCCCGCGGGCAGCTTGCCAGTAGAGGTGGGCGTGTCCAGCCACATCCCGACCCACCTTATCGCCGAGGAACTCCCGCGGCAGCTGCCAGTAGATGGGCGTGTCCAGTGGCACTCCCAGGCCCAGTGTGACGTCACCGGTCTGGCCGGGGATGACCCGCAGCGAGTTGGTGACGTTCAGCCGCGTTTGACCCGGAGTCAAGGTCACCGCCCGGTCGTCCGGCAGTGTCAGCTGATGGGTCAAGGTAGGTCAGTATCAAGGTCTGACGCAGCGGCCTACCAGAGCCAGACGCCGTTTTGGAAGTTGACTTAACATGCAGTAAAAAATAATTGCCGCCTAAGAAAAATAAATACCAAATAGCAAGTTCTTAGATAGAAAGAATATAATTAAATTCATATTCAACGTTTCTCGGACCTTTTGAAAAACGTACGTACATTTCAATACACAAAATTGTTTAAAATACATATTTTGCCGTAGCATCAATACAATTTACTTCGTGTGATGAACAAGTATATACGTTACCATAAACATCTTATATAGGTACTTCCTATGTCAGTCCGAAAGCAGCGAACTGTCAGCATCATCTAAACGTACGTAATAGAAACTGCATATGCAAATGACTTGGCTTAGCATCAAGCAGAATTAGTCACAAGACATAATGTAAAGCATGACGGTAGTTTGCAATTAGTGCTCCCCATTTAGGCGCTAAAAGTATTTGCATCTTCCATTGCGTTGCTAAAGTAAACTTGACTGTCGTCTTCAACCTCCGAGCAGGTGATTGCACGCCAAGCAGTGAACAAATATGCTTGAAGCTGTTGTGCTGGAGTTTAGGAGTTGCATATAGGAGTGTACAGTCACGTACATACATATGACATATGTTCTGTCCACTTTATCGACACCACCTCTGTCTCTGTCTCTGTCTCCGTCTGTTTATGCTGCACGCAGTGGAATCCAATGGAATGACTAAAGCCCTCGCCCTCGGTATCAGGGTCGAGGGCATACATAGTTGCATTATATTTCACTGCGTGCAGCACCCACAGACAGCACTGATGGACAATGTTTACATTGAATTAAACGGATGCGCTTAACCCTCGCCCTGTTGGGGGGTCATTTTGACCCCCCATGAAGTTTATCCGGAATAACAGGAAAACGGCGGCGCGCAGCGCCACCAAATTTTGTATTGACCCCCATGAGTTTTTTTCGGAATAACAGGAAAACGGCGGCGCGTAACCCTCGCCCTGTTAGGGGGTCATTTTTACCCCCATGAGGTTTTTCCGGAATAACAGGAAAACGGCGGCGCGCAGCGCCGCCAAATTTTGTACAGCTGTTTGAACATATATTGCCCACACTTAATCAACATTTTGATTTCAGGTTATCTCAGGTCAGGTCACCAGGTCACGTCAAGTGACCTTGCCTTCCAAAATGTTTGTGATCGTGCCAAAGCCACAGTTTTTGTTCGAAAGATTTGAAACTCGCAGGATTTTATAAGATTGTAAGTACCTACCTACAATCGGTGTATCTCGGATTTTTGCATCGGTGACCGAAGGTCAGGTCAATTTCCTGACCCCCCATTATAAGTGAACGGGAAAATAAACAAATATTTCCTTTTAAGAAAACATTCATTGGATCAGGCTGATTCTTTCAGAATCATACTATTTTAGCTCATTCTGGATGACCAAGGTGCAATCGTTGTTCAGTGATCTCTACAAGGTCATCTGAGGTTATCTGAGGTCATCAGCAATGATTTGCTAATAATTATTGATATAATACAGATAGAGACAAGGGGATGACACCACTGTGTTCTTCTCGTCTGGCCGCGTCGACCATTATGCAACATGATCTACCTGGGGGGTCAACAAATGACCTTGATCTGAGGTCAAACTTTGAAGTTGACCTTGTCAGGTCACCAAGTATATGTTTCAAAGTGCCTCGAGGAGACAAACATGATTGTGTTAAAATAGTTGCTCTATCGTTTTGAGATAAAAGCTAATTAGGAAAAGTTTTACCAAAAACTGCATTTTTGACCTTTAATGACCTCTGTGGCCTAAACTATTGATCGGAGCTCAATTTTGATAGCAACCTCTGCGATTTCATCTTGTATGAGCTTTCGATTGCTTTTTCCGTTTGTTCCTAGCTATCATAGTTAACCAGATATATGGGGGTTGTTCGGAGCAAGGCCCAAAAACCGTGAAATTTGACGTTTGATGACTTCTGGCGACCTCAATATTGAGCTGAGCTACAAATGTCGTCGTAACGTCAAATGTTAATGTTGAGAGCTTTCAAACGTTTTTAGCCGCGTCTTTCTATCCCTTTTAGTTTTCGAGTTAGACGGGGGGTCATTTTATACCCCCTCCCCCCACAATGGCGAAGTTGTGTTGGAGGCCCACCTGGGCGCGGGTTAAGCGATTTTTTTCTCTCAGAATACCTTCTTTCAAAGCTAGCCTCTGGCAGACGAAGAAAAACATTACCCAGAGAAATGAAGGGTAGTTATTCGAATAGCGCACAGCAAGGACTGCCACTACCCGTTTTCACGAAGGATTTATTCGCTGGGCGCATCGACATCGGGTGGTGTCGATGAAGTGGACAGAACATTTGCACTACACTGTACGTGACTGTAAATCGCTAACATGCAGGTCACACTGCTTCCATGAGTTGGACAAGTCATAAGATGACATGGGCGGCCGATCAAACAAGTACGGTAAAACATGTGCAGGTGGGTCTTTGAGAATTACAAAGCCCTGGAGGGGTTGGGGCGGATTGCCCCCCCCCCCCCTATGATCTACAAAACCACGCAACGTAACAACAAGCAGAAAACGGAGTTAGATAAGTCGAGACAAGCTCCATCGAAAGTATAGCAGTCTTTTTAGGTCAGATCAATACTTAGGTCACCAGAGGTCATCAAAGGTCAGATTTTCAGATTAAGCACTTCGCCCCAGAAACCCCAGATTATCTCAGGGACTATAATATGTAGGAACAAACGGTGAAATAACCATCAAAAGCTCTTGAAAATTTGCAATCAACATCAAATCCTCAAATTGTAGTGCAGGTCAATAGTTTAGGATCCACAGGTCATCGAAGATCAAAAATTATTTGTTTGGCATTTATTTTCGAAAACAACATTTTCAATAGTATAATTAAAGCAATACGTGTGACGCCATTATGTTTTTTCTCCTTCAGGCGCTTTGAATCACATTCATTTTTACCAGGCTAGGGCGACGGATAAATTTGACTTCAGATCAAGGTCAAGTGGCTACCCAAGTTGATCATGTTGCCTATTGTGAGACGTGTCTCGACGAGAACGGATAAAAACACATTGACACCGTTTTCACTTCTCTATCTTCATTCTGTCGAGAGTTATTGACAAACAAGTGTTACTTGGTGGTCACTAAATTGACCCTAACGTTACGTCATCAATATAAAGAAATCCGAGATAAAAAATTGTATGTATCCATGATCTTATGAGAAATTGCAAGTTTCAAAGCAATCGTTTCAAAACTGTGGCTCCATACGACTTGGAGCATTTTGAAGGTAAGGTCATCACGTTATCTGGTCTGGTGACCTGACCTGAGATGACCCGAGGCCAATAATTTCACATAATGTGGGATGTTCATTTTCCAGCAGGTATGTAGAAAACGGCAGCGTTGCGCGCCGCCGTTTTTCCACTATTCTCGACAAAACAGAGGGATGGGCGGATTGCGCCCTCCCTCCTTCAGGGCACGTGACGCCGCCCTGGTAACGGTTAACTTATGCCATACTAAATGTAACGATAAAGTTATGCCTTTTGATGGGTATAATTTGACTATATACATGCTCTCGATATTTTCGCTCCCGACTTTTGCACCACGCCGATTAGTATTAAATACAAGTTGATTTGTTTTAAATTGTCAACGCGAAGCCAATAAAGCAAGGCTTCCTAAAAATATATTTAGAACTCGGTAAACACACGCGGACTGATCAGCACTAAGACTGGGATTGACAAGCAGGTGACTCGCACGGCCATATGGCTGAATGGTGACGGTACACGGCGTCGGCGGCACGGGCACTTCTTTGTCTACCAAAGAATATACGTCTGAGCCACATCCAGTTCGGCTCAATGTAGCGGAAATATCGTCATGCTGTCAGATTGTTGCCAGTCGCTGCAGTTGTCACTAGATGCATGGCACTTATTTGTCAACCAAAAATATACGCGTCTTGTAAGCGGCCGATATTTCATTGGCGGCTGAGCTGCGGACTGCGGGTCAGTATGAGATCAGACTGAGTCACCGTGCCAGACTCAGACAGCAATCTGGCCGCCAAGCTGAGCTGCGGACTGCGGGTCAGTATGAGATCAGACTGAGTCACCGTGCCAGACTCAGACAGCAGTCTGGCCGCCAAGCTGAGCTGCGGACTGCGGGTCAGTATGAGATCAGACTGAGTCACCGTACCAGACTCAGACAGCAGTCTGGCCGCCAAGACAAGCCGCGAAACACGACGCCACGTGTTGCCGTCTAGGTCAGCGGTCAGGCAGCACAGCAGACAGCCCTACCGCAGCCGCCCCGTGGGAACGTGCCGCACAAGACTCGTGCCAAGTCCGGCCTCTCAGACGAGCATCGGTCGCGTCTGAAGCCATGCCGCACAGCGCCGGGGAGTGGAAGGGTGAGGTGAGGTGAGGTGAGGTGAGGTGAGGTGAGGTGAGGTTAGGTGAGGTGAGGTGAGGTGAGGTGAGGTGAGGCGAGGTGAGGTGAGGTGTGGTGAGGTGAGGTGAGGTGAGGTGGGGTGAGGTGGAGGTGAGGTAGGTGAGGTGAGGGTGAGGTGAGGTGAGGTCAGGTCAGGTCAGGTCAGGTCAGGTCAGGTCAGGTCAGGTCAGGTCAGGTCAGGTCAGGTGAGGTCAGGTCAGGTCGGCCGCCGTGACGGTACAGAACACCTTCATTCATCGGCGTGCTGACGGCAGTGTCAGTGTCGGCGCGACAGCTTGGTGAGGCATGGCTCAGTCACAGCAGCGGCTATCGGCGGCAGACATGCTGTTCAGGGAGATGCGGACAGCGCTGCAGTCGGAGCAATAGCAGCAGCAGCAGCAGCAGGGGGACAGTGCAGCAGGCAGGCAGGGGGAGGCGGCAAGGACAGCGGCACGGTGAGGTTCGGGTGAGTGTGAGTGCAGCTTCATAGTGGGTGTAACCACAGACTATTGAGCGGCCCAGCCCGACAGCGCGCCGCCCGTCCGTGGCCCGTGCACGTGCTGGGTGGCGGACCGGCGGCCGACACGGCTGCCATTAGCCACAACAGAGGAGAGGCGTCCCGTCCCGCTGCTCGCGCGCTCTATGTACACAAAGTCCCGGCCATACGTGGATGTAGCAGATCTCGTCCGTAATCCACGGAACAACGGGAAAGGTCTCGTACGTTTCTGACGTTACGTCGTACTCGAAGATGACTGTTCGGTTCGTTTCTACAGTGTAGAGCTGAAACAGCGAACGCGGGCCGGGCGGGGCTGGCTGAGGTGTTCTCTCCCTCTCACGCGGCCTGCCGGCCGTGCGGTGGTGTTTGTTTGTCATAGCAGGCCGTCACTGGCTGTAGGGTGTAGGGAGGGAAGCCAGCGTCCGGATCGGGAGCGGGGCCGTGAGAACACAGACGACGTCGGGAATAGGGAAACGCGTCAGAGAAGTGCAGCTCTGTACGGAGGATGAAGAATATAAGGCTGACGGTGTTTATTTTTGTCAATACAAGGTGGGATATCGGATAACGTTACCGCACCACGCAACGTGGTTCGAAACTTATGGATGGAGCCTGGAAGAAAAATGCATTATGATTGCCAAAAGCAGCAGGTCAAAGTCACAGCACAACAACCAGAGCAATGTTCAAGAACAAGCTTTGCACGCAGAATCAAGAAGTGTTCCAAATAAAACAGTGGAAACTCAAAGTCAAAGCATTCAGTGATATTCACAAGGGTATGCAAATACACTCCAAGAACTAAAGCATACGTATCGAGCGTGCAAAACAAGAAAATTACAAGATATATGCAAGGACAAACAAGAAATAATTTGTTTGACTGCTAAAATGCACGTTCTATTTTCCTACTTATGCCATGCCTCACTAGAGCTGATATTCGGCAGGCTTACGGAGCTCTTCTGATGGCGCAGGCTTGTCGACAACGTGCCGCCTTTATTACAAAAGTTTCGCTATGTAAGTGGCTTCTTTTGACTCGAATCTTCCGACTCCACTGGGAAGCGCTACTGCTATATCAAATGCAGATCTAGCAACTCACAGTGCGTGTTGCCGCGAATAAAAAACAAATGGTTTGCCCTCTGCTTCCTCCAAGTGCTTCCGAACGTGTGCGTGCTTCTGAACTTTGGGGACTTCTACACTCCCTTATGAATACAAATATTCGCTCGAAAACAAAAATGCTTCTTACCTAGCTGTAGGAGGAGACTCCAAGTATAACACAATGTGGCATCGCTCACACATGCTATACCGGCGCCGTGGAACCGTGGAACGAATCTGTAGCTCGGGCAAGGTTTATACTTACACACATACTAGCCGTCTTCACGAAGGACTTTATTTACTGGGTGATTGGGGTGTTTGGGGTGTTTGGGGCGTTTGGGGCGATTGGGGCGTTTGGTATAAATGGGGGATTTGGGGCCAGTGTTAGAGCTATGGCCACGTGACACGGTGTTAGATCCAAAATGTCCTTTATTCCAATTTTTTGTCCCAACTCCCCCCCACACACACACACCATTTAAACCAAACACCCCAATCACCCCAAACGCCCCAATTACCCGGTAAATTAAGTCCTTCGTGAAAACGGCTATTATTGATATATTTTAGTCTAGAACTCACGGTTCATCAGCAGGCTCATACAAATGTACAGTCGTCACGTACCAGCAACAGTAGAGCACTGAACAATACAGGGCCTACGTACCGGCACCCAGGAGAACTCCGACTGTGTGCACTGTCCGCTGCGGGTGAAGCAGAAGCAGGCAGTGCAGCCGTCAGGGTTGTCGGCGCTGAGACTGAACGTGTCCGGCGCGCACTGGTCACACCGGGCACCCCGCACGTTTGTCTGAAACACCACACCAAAACACCACATGGCATCGGCAACGTGTCATGAAGCAAACCGCAACACCATAACAGTCACATGTAACGCGTTACTTAAACACCGGGGTAGAAAAGCGGCCACCTCTGCCAGTGGCCTCTCTCCATCATGCTAATGGTATTTAAGAACCAATCATACCAGCTTAGACGGCAGAGGAGACAGCGGAGGGACTACATGACAGCCGGAGAGACCACAGGACGGCCGGAGGGACCCAGGAATAGCCGAAGACGCATAGGACGACCGGAGGGACTACATGAACAGCCGGAGAGACCACAAGGACGGCCGGAGGGACTACAGGACGGCCCGGAGGGACCACAGGATAGCCGGAAGGACCATAGGACGACCGGAGGGACTACATGACAAGCGGAGAGGACCCAGCAGGACGGCCGGAGGGACTACAGGACGGCGGAGGACGCACAGGGAAGCCGGAAGGACCATAGGACGACCGGAGGGACTACATGACAGCCGGAGAGACCACAGGACGGCCGGAGGGACTACAGGACGGCCGGAGAGACCACAGGATAGCCGGAAGGACCATAGGACGACCGGAGGGACCATAGGACGGCCGGAGGGACCACAGGATAGCCGGAGGAACCACAGGACAGGTGGAGGCGGAGGGGACCACAGTACAGCTGGAGAGACTGCTAGTGGACAGGTGGAGGAACCACAGGACAGCCGGGCCGAGCAGACGGTCGCCAGACGTCAACGTTTCATCATTGTACGCGGTCACCAGACTGGCCGAACCGAATTTCTGCATCGGTTCATTTATTGCAATGGAACGGTTGTCGTGCTGCCAGTTTTCCCACTGGGCCACCATGTCCATGGAAGTTATAGTAATAGTGTGGTTGAATGAAGCTACGCGCCAGTAATTACAAATAGATCACCAGCTAGCATTGCCGTTTATCTTCCTGCATGGTTATATGATTATGCGTTTTAAGTACAAAGTCATCCATCGCAGCTGCAAAATCCTGAATAATTGGCGTATTTTGCGATTAGCACGGACATAAAGAACCCTAATCACTGTTGTAATTAATCATCAACCGGCACATGTTCACCAGACAGGGCCAGGTTTCTCAGAGGACCAGTGGATACCGGGCGCGGCTGGCCGTGAGCCGCAGCTGTACCGTCTGACAGCACCCACCGTCCGATTTACCACCGGGTAACACGCACGGAGCGCGCATTTCTGCCGCGGCACACCGCAGGGCCGCCGTGGTTCGCTGCTCCCACACACCCGCGGCCGGCCGCTGCGGTAGATGTGCTGTGTCGTCTATCGCGCAACACATCGCGGAGAGGGAGGTGCAGGCTGCAGCCACGATGGCTGACCAGAGGGAGGTGCAGGCTGCAGACACGATGGCTGACCAGAGGGAGGCTGCAGGCTGCAGACACGATGGCTGACTGCCTGGCATCAGATGGAGTGCCGACAGAACCCGAGGGCACGCAGGCTGACGGACTGGCGGGCGTTATCCCACCGTCCTGGCAAGTGGCAGCCTGCGGCATGTAATTCATAAGCCGTCCCGTGTCCACTGGCCAGACTTGTGCCTGATTCTGCTTCAGTGGAATCGATTCCGATTACATGCCAAGCCAGCTGGGTCTGATTCCGATTCCAATAAATATTCACCAGAATAATCGATTTCTATTCCAATTCTAGGGCACCTAGAAAGCTTGATTCCGAATCCGATTCCTTTGATTCCAATTTTTGGTAGGTATTACGTTTTGCATAACAAGTGTCTAACCATTTTTACATTTTGTGTTAACTATAAAGGACACGAATGACAAGAATAGCCATATTAAATATATTACACTAATCACTATGTTGAAAAGCTGGCCTGTACTGCAAAATGTGCAAGTTCAAAAATGTGAAAGTATACCGGAGGTTAAAAACAATATAATATCAATACATGCCCTTAAAGGGACACTGACACCTTTCCAAAAGTTATGAAATGTACACCACTTGTGGTGCTAAATATGAAGTAATTGCTGCCGAACACGATTATGACATTTTTTCTCACAAACAGTGCTCAATTTGATTTAAAAAAACGGTTTAATATTTGGGCTGATGACGTCATATGACGGAATTTTGGGAAATAGAGAAAACCTTCACGCTGCCATATGTATGATTAGATATGGCTAATGTATGGCCAAAGGTAAAACAAGTCTACTATAATCAACATTTAGTAAAGAGAGACGACGTCACCGGCTCAGGGTCCCCGTTCAAATACACTGGGGAACCCGATTTTGCAGATGTCAAAACCTAACTCGAATTTATTTGTGATTCGACCTCGGTGGTTGTTTTAACTTATACCATACATAGTTTCAATGCCAAGCACGGAAAATGGCTATCTAACCTCAAATATAATGTTAAGGTGGTGCAGTGTCACAGAGAAATAATCGCTTTTCCCAGATAAATGGAGTTATTACTTGAAATCGATAGAGAAGACCAACATATGTTGTAAGTTCATCACATTTTGCATACAAATTTTTACTCAAAGATAAAATAGATAGATGATTGAAAATACATTTTACTTAAATATTTCAAGTTAAAGTTGATAAGCGTTGTACGCTTTAAACGGCCGGTACATGCAAGCTGCTTGCAAGTACTTTTAGTCCTCATCAATCTGCGGACTTTTCCCGTATTTTTTTGTTTAGTAATTAAATATAAAATTTATCTTGCGTTCTGCTTGTTGTCATTATATGCCCGCAGATCCTCTATGTATATGCAACAGCTATTCAATAAACTCGTAACTAAATCAGCAGTTATATGTGCGTCTTATATGGCGGCCTTTTAGTGGTTGTGACCCTCAATTTTTGAAAATTGCTTGATTTTTTTATTCTTGATTATATTTTGTTACTAGCCGTTTTCACGATGACTTATTTTGCGCGAAATGTTTTAAAACATTTTAAAATGTTTTAAAATGTTTCAGTGGTAGCTGTCTTCACGATGGGCTAATTTGCGAAAAAATGTTTTAATCCTCGCCGTAAGGGACCGTAGGGAGGGCGAGGTAACATTTTTTTCACCGATTAGTCCATCGTGAAAACGGCTACTACTAAAACATTTTAAAACATTTTAAAATGTTTTAAAACATTTCGCGCAAAATAAACCATCGTGAAAACGGCTATTGTTTCGTTACTGGTCTTGTATAACACTATGCTTGCTTGTATGCTTGCAATCATGAAAAGGAATCCTTTATTCTCCCAAAAAATAGCAAATAAAAAATACATCAAACGCTCGTTGTGCGTTTTCACAACGTCCTGCTGTACTGATTTTAATTTGTGTCGGCGATTTGTTTCAGGGACATTGTCCAGCGTTGGACAAATTAGAAACACCGGTGCGTATGGCACGCTTCAAATAGTGATGGCAAAACACTACTCATGAGTTTCGAAAAAAAGTATTTGTACTTGCTTTTAATTTGTAAAAACTTACAACATTAAATAAGGGAATATTTTTATTTCATTCTGAAATCAAAATTAAATTATTGTTTTACCATAACGGAAGCCTATGAAATTGCTGCTAACACAAATCAAAGGTGATTATTTCCCTTTAACCATGATTTATGTAGGTATCTGGTATATGACCACTTGCAGGTGAAGCCGTCATTTTTTTAATAACTCCATTTTCTCTCCCCGGATTTGGGCTGGTCATCTTATTTTAGCATTTGAGCTTATTTCTGTATGCGATTTTCCGTTGTGTATATGCTACAGAATATACACATGTAAGAAATAATAACGTTTATGTGATACTAACTTCCAGGGGTGTCACCGATAAGTTTTCAGTGAGGGTCGGCTGAAAAAAAATGCTGCGTGTATAGATCAAGAGGTAAGAAAGGTAAGAAAGGTGAGGTGTAAAGAACAAGAGAAAGCCTTTACAGCATTTTAATAGGGATTTCCATATTATTGTAGGCAACCACTTATGTTATTTAGCGCCGCGAAGCGGCGCGAAATTGTTATGAGTTCGCCTGATAAAACAAATAAATATAGGCGGAGGGCCTTGTAGAGGATAAGTGGCTGAAAACGCTATTCATTCAATTCAGTGTTACGACGAACCAAAAATTATGACGATGGCTTCATTATGATACCTCGTTATGCCGATGGCCATCGATGTGACGCCGCGAAGCGGTGAAAAAACATAGGTCGTGGAAAACGTCATTTTTGATATTGGAATCAGACCGTGATTTGAGCCAAGCTTCAGATGCAGCCTGCTCCCTCACCTTGCAGTGACAGCGGCCACCCTCGTCACAGGGGCAGTTTCCGCGGCCATCACAGCCAGCAGTACCGGCCCGGTCACACTGACACCTGGTGCAGCGCGGGAACGAGTAGAAACCCAGCGCGCACCGGTCACACCTGGAACACAAGACACACACATACACAGGTCATACATATGACACAGAGCACACACACAGGTACCAGTGACACCTGGAATACAGAAAGGGAGCACTAATCGTCAGAACGTGGAGGAACACTGGTGTGCTGGAAACAGCACGGAAAACAGCAACGTAGCCACGGGGTGGGTTCGGGCCCCTCCCCATGATCAAAGCAAATTTAGACTAGATAAAAGGGGATTCTCTGACTACACCGACCCTACCGCTCTGACTACCCTCCGTCAAAAACATATCGCTGAGAAGCGAAATCTTGAATGTATAACCACCTTCCCGTGCACCTCCTCTGCCTGATACGGCATATGATGGAAGACTCACTGGACCAGGAAAGTCACCCCAGATAGTCAGTACCTTCCGTGCCTCCCTCTGACTGATACGGCATATGATGGGACTAACACTGGAAAACCAGGATAGTCCCCCAGACAGTCAGTACTTCCGTGCCCGTCCCTCTGCCTGTAATACGTGCATATGATGGGACTCACTGGACCCAGGATTAGTCACCACCAGAACTAGTCAGTATCCTTCGTGCCGCTCCTCTCTCGCCTGATACGGCAATATAGCGGACTGCCACTGGACCAGATAGTCACCCAGATAGTAGGTACCTTCCGTGCCCACCCTCTGCCTGATACGTGCATCATGATGGGACTCACTGGACCAAGGACTAGTCCACCACAGACAGTCCAGTACCTTCCGTGCCCCCTCTGCCTGATACGAGCAAATATGGGACCTCCTGGACAGATAGTCACCCCAGACAGTCAGTGCAGCTGTATACAGAAGTGAACTCAGATGAGTTTTAGAAACTAACAAAGGGAACATACATATTAAACAGACTGTTGTACCTTTCCGGGGCCAATCACAGCAGCAGTTAAGCCGCGGTCACAGCTCAGCAGTTAAGCCGCGGTCACAGCTCAGCAGTTAAGCCGCGGTCCACAGCTCAGCAGTTAAGCCGCAGTCACAACTCAGTAGTTAAGCCGCGGTCACAGCTCAGCAGTTAAGCCGCGGTCACAGCTCAGCAGTTAAGCCGCGGCCACAGCTCACAGCTCAGCAGTTAAGCCACGATCACAGCTCAGCAGTTAAGCCACGGTCACAGATCAGCAGTTAAGCCGCGATCACAGCTCAGCAGTTAAGCCGCGGTCACAGCTCAGCAGTTAAGCCGCGGTCACAGCTCAGCAGTTAAGCCGCAGGTCACAGCTCAGCAGTTAAGCCGCGTGTCAGCAAGCTCACGCAGTTAAGCCGCGGTTTCAGCTATCAGCAGTTAAGCTGCGTTCAACAGCAATCCAGCAGTTAAAGCCAACGGTCACTGCTCAGCAGTTAAGTCCGCGGTCTCAGTCTCAGGCAGTCTAAAGTTCCGCGGTCACAGTCTCAGCAGTTAAGCCGCGGTCTCAGCTCAAGGCAGTTAAGCCGCGGTCACACCAGCAGTTAAGCCGCGGTCACAAAAGCTCCAGCTTAACGCCCGCGGGTCTCACTGCTCAGCACCGTCTTATGCAGCGGTCCTCTGAGCCAGCAGTTAAGGTCCCGGCCGTCACTAGCTCAAGCAGTATAAGCCGCGGTCTCAACTCAGCAGTTAAGCCGCGTCTCAGCTCAGCAGGTTACAGCCCGCGGTCAACAGCTCAGCAGTTTAGAGCCGCGGTCACAGCTCAGCAATTAAGCCCGCGGTCTCAGCTCAGCAGTTTAAGCCGCGGTCACAGCTCCAGCAGTTAAGCCGCGTCACAGCTCAGCAGTAAGCCGACGGTCCAGCTCAGCAGTTTAAGCCGCGATCCGTCTGCGGCTGGTGTTCATACAGCAAGCTAACGGTTTGGCGCGGTGGTGATCGTTTATACAGACACTGTTACCCGCGCCGAGATCTGGATCCAGTCGCACTCAGCCAGTGCTCCCTGTTGACAGTCAGTTACCAGGCCTATAACTGCTCAGTGCTGTCAGCGGTCAGCCTCACGCAGGCCAGCTAGTCTCGACCAGCCAGTCTGGCTCAGTCAGCCCAGGCCAGCCAGTATGGCTCAGTCGCCCAGGCCAGCCAGTCTGGCTCAGTCAGCCCAGGCCAGCCAGTCTGGCTCAGCTCAGCCCAGGCACAGCATATGGCTCAAGTCGCCCGTTGCCAGCCAGTCTTTCTGGCTCAGCTCAGCCCAGGCCATTTGCCAGTATAGGCTTAAGTCGCCAGGCCAGCCAGTCTCTGGCTCAGTCAGCCCGGCAGCCAGTCTGGCTTCAGGGGCAGTCCCAGGCAGCCAGTCTGGTCAGGCCAGTCTGGGCTAGTCAGCTACCGCAATTATCAGACAATTGGGTCCAGCAACTGAGCAGGTTATCAGCCACTTATATTCTCTTTGCGGAAGGAAACATGACCAGAACCCCCCCCCCCTCCCTGGATCCACCATTGCACACTGCACAGTGGTATTTTTTTAGCCTTAATAAAGTCCGAAAGGATGTTTTTCGGAATGTAAATTTTATATTACCGATACCTATTGCAATTTGTTTGAGTTTTTCTATTTTGTATCGGTTTGAAAGCCTCATGACACTGAAACTTGCGGCCAAAGTGGCATCTCCGCACAGAGCCAGAGAGCTAGCCGAATGTGTAATTTTATAAAACATGAAAAATACGGGACAATCGAAACCCGGTAGCTCAAATAAGTTTGATAACACCGAGTAGATATTTAATTTAATTTATTTCAGAGCTAATAACTTTCCGGATTTCAAAGGTATGGTTTTGTCGACTTCTTACATCACAATTAAATTTCGTTGGATGTTTTGCAGCTTGAAGTAGAAAATCAAAAATTAAGGTAACGCTAGAGAGAGATGGAGCCTATACACATACAGCCGCCAAAAAAACACCTCCAGTTACTTCGGATGCAATGCGTTGCTTTTGCAACCTTGCGCAACCTTGCTCGTAAATCGTAATAGACGCTCAAATATGGCAAATTTTGAAAAATAGTTGCATACTACTAGTGGGGCCAAGTAATGAGTTGTTGCGTTATGTTTTGCCTGTTTCTTCCTTAATGGCACCCAAAAGCCACAATAGATATTGCTACCTCTAGGGCCACAGCCATGGCCTACTTTACCCAAGGTTTTTTTACTTAAGCTACTGCGCGCTTCAAGTCCGAATAGAGGGGCTTAGGCAAATATGTGCGAATTGTCACTTGGTTGACAGAGTTTTCACAGATAGCTCAAAGGCACAATAACGCTACCATGCGTGAGACGTTCGGCCATCATTCTAGACCCAACATCATATGTCACAAACTGCTGTGCTACAGATTAAAGAACTTTCGTCCCACATCAATTTGTGAGCATATAATTTTGCGGCGTCACTACACACGAGTTTGACGATAAAATCAGCTACAATTAAACAGGCCGTTCAAAAACTACGTTTTGGCTCAAATGCAAACCAAAAAGCGTAAAAATATAGATAAAAACTTAGAGGCCTACAAAATGGCTATATTGTATTGATTAAAACATGGTTTTTGAACCAAATAACATAAAAACGAATTTGGACAAATTGACCCAAATCAAAATTGCAAACATGTTAAAAACGGAATTTATGTCAAAGAACGAAATACAAAAATAAGCAAACCAAATTGCAAAACAATATCTTTATTGTGGACTTGCTTATGGCTTCCTAAATATGGTTAATTACGACGTCATATCTTTTAATTGCGCTTTTTGGCTTTCTCGAACAAGATAAAGATACAAAATCAGCACTGTATTTTTAAGAAACAACTGGACTAGAAACATGCATTTTTGTTAAGATTGATCAATTTATAATTTGGACCTTATGTTACCTTAGCTTGACCTGAGCTTGACACTTACTTCAAATAAATGACTTCGGTGGTAAAACGATCATTGCTGTCGAAATTTACGTCTAAAACAGCCAATCAAACATGTGCCGCATGACTTATGCAAATATTTTGCGGATAGCGACCTCTTGTGACCTTGACTCTGACCTTTACCGTGACCTTTGCCAATTTTTTTTTTTTAGCTGATGCAGGATGTATATTATACCTTTGGGAGCGATTTGGATGATTATGGTCGCAGTCATAGGCTCTGGATGGAAAGTATGGTCAATAAACTAAAATGTCTCGATTTTGCCTTTGACCCAACCTAGACCAGACATGTGACTTTAATTCCAACATTTCGAGTATGCCTTAGATGCGTCTCAGTGAGAGTTTTTGAACGCCGCCATGTGCGTCTCGCTGCAATCATTGGCTCCGGAGATAACGAGGGGGCAATATTTGCTCCCCCGGTCAATGGTGTTCGGCTGAGACCCCGGTCAAGCGCGGGTTAGTAATGATTTAACGCTAAAATATTTTGTTGTTTGGATTGGTATTGAAATTTGTAATTGTAATGTTTTTTTTTTTAAACTTAAATGCATGGTAATTTATTTCTAATTTTGATGTCATTGTCAACGAAAATTTCGCTTTAAGCGCTCAAAAGTATCCCATGATACGTGTTGCGTGTCGCAAGCGACCCCAGTGCATTTATACGGGAGGGAAATTTCAGGCTCATATAGTCTTTGTTCCAAAAACATCAAATGCCACGAGTTTACTCAATTATCATTGTTTAAGGAAACTTTTAACGCAAAACTCCCTTTCAGTGCTCAAAAGCATAAACTATGATACGTTTTTGGGTTCCGTAAGCAGCCACCGTGCATTTATGCGCGCTAAATCGGAGAAATTAACCACTGTGCATTGGTGAGGATATGTTTTAACTGGACTGATGTGGAGAGAGCGAACTGATTTATGTGCGTTCCTATACTGAAGTGTTACTGTGTCTGTGAAGTGTTATGTGCAAAGTGCTACTGTGTCACCGTGCCCAAGATAAGATCGCCGCATGCTCAGGTTGATAACATACTGACTGCTCAGTGCTCCATTACATTCAGTCACTTCATTGCATTCATTCATTTCATTCATTCATTCATTCATTCATTCATTCATTTGTAAGATGCCTACATCTCTACTCTGTCGACCTTACGCCCAGTGCCCCACTCAAAAGCGATTCATTCGATAGTGAACTTTGAACCAGTGGCGACGCTGGGAGGTAAGCATGCCCTCTGCGGTCTGCATATATCAGTTCAGTTTTGTGCACCGACCCAGATCTGAACATTGAACTGACCTCGATAATAAGCATTGCACTGGCATCGTCATGGAATCAGACGTTTAGTCGCTCCCTTTGTCTCTTTTGGAAGGACGCAGCTCACCGTTGGACTGAGCGTCACTATCGGGCCGCGGCCGTTATATATTGTGTATGACGTCACGGCCACTGTCTCGATAGCCCGTCATCGATAGCCGCTGCAAGCTCGGCGGTCGAGGTGACCGGTATGTACAGTCTAGGGCAAATGTTCTGTCCACTTAATCACCTCAACCGAAGACGATGTTCCCGGTGAATAAATCCTTCGTGAAAACGGCTAGTAGTTGTCCTTTCAGTGCTCTATTCGAATAATTCCTCCATTTCCCTGGGGCGATGTTTGTTTTCGTCTGACGGAGGCTAGCGTAGAAAGTATTCTTAAAAAGCTTTGGTTAAGCGCACCCGTTTAGTTCAATGTCAACTTTGTCAATCAGTGTTGTTTGTCGGTGCTACATGCAGTGAAATCTATTGTAACTATTTT
>VOPJ01004512.1:0-20161 GCA_014673585.1 Semibalanus balanoides
CCACTGTCAGAACCATCCAGCGGGAACTTCCCGGCGGCAACCATGTGGGACGAATATGCGAGGTTTGAAGAAAAAACCTGGACATCCAAAAGCACTCGACTACCATTGTATCTGCGTTACATTGGTTGCGACAATGCGACATGTAATATGACAAATTTAGAGCATGTCACACAATATATCACCTGACTTGATTGTCACTAAATCCCAGTGTCAACTCACGAGCAACGTCCTCCAATCGTTAGGAACCACCATTAAGAAATTAAAACCTCGGGACTAACGTCCTCCAATCGTTGGGAGCCGTCATTAGGAAATTAAGACCTCGGGACTAATGTCCTCCAATCGTTGGGAGCCGCCATTAGGAAATTAAGACCTCGGGACTAACGTCCTCCAATCGCTGGGAGCCGTCGTTAGGAATCATAAATCGTTATGAACTCATTGGCAACATCGTGCTACACCTGACGCCTCCTCAGTAACCACATCGCTAGCACCCCCACAATCATCACCCCGCCCCTCAGTAACCACATCGCTAGCACCCCCACAAGGGTCATCACCCGCCCCTTCAGTAACCATCGCTTAGCACCCACAACATCACCCGCCCCCTCAGTAACCACAATCGCTCGACCCACAATCATCACGCCCGCCCTCAGTAACCCACATCGCTAGCACCCCACAATCATCACCTCCGCCCCTCATTGTAACCACATCGCTAGCACCCCACAACATCACCGTCTCGATGTGCCCGCCCCTTCAGTAACCACACTCGCTAAGACCCTTCCCACTATTATCATCACTCTCGCCCGCGACCGCGTCTCGCCCCTCAGTAAACCACATCGCTGGTAGCACCCCAGCATCATGCAGCGTACCCTGCCCCCAGTACCACACTCGCTATAGCACCTCCCCCACGATCATCACACCGCACGCGGTACCCCACCCGCCCGTACACAACATCCCCCGCCGTAACTCACCCGCCCCCGTACCCCCGGCTCTCCCGGTAAGTCTCCATCGCCGCCCGGTAACCACGACCACCCCGCCCGTACCTCCGGATCCCGCCCGGTAACCCACGCCACACCCCGTGACCCACCCCACTACCGTCCCCACCTCTCGGCGACCCAACCTGTCCGCTCCGGTAACCACCCCACCCCGTACCGCTCCATCCTGCGCGTCGCCGGCCGTCCTTCTTGTCCACTCCTCTGCCCGGTCAGTTGTTTTAGGTGTTGCCATGCGACAGCCTGCCACGGTTACCTTCCACCACCAGGGCGGAGCGGCGCCTCACCATTTCGTTCTTGAAGTCCTTGGCCAGCGCCTGGCTGTAGTTGGGATGCAGGTAACGCTGCTCCCAGTCCCAGCGGTTCTCCGTGATCTGCCACATCTCGTTGAACAGGTGAGTCGTCTCGAAGCCGTCCAGCGACAGCAGGTGGCCGAAGTTGGCCCGGCTCGACACGTACATGAACTTGTCCTGTGGGCAGACCAAACCGACCGTAAATACAAGATTAGAGCTGGTCATAAGATCCAGGGATTGCTTCAATTTGTGCATCAAACACAGAACAAATGAAATAAATAGCCCAGCCAGAAGTATTCATGCTGAAAGACAGCAAAATCATGATACAATTTGTGGCACGACGATTGCTCTTGTCATTCAGGAAAGATGAAAAAAGTATAATGCTTGGGCACTTCAGCGAGAATTTGCCGCCGATGGGTAATAGAATGCCACAACTTCGTCATCATACACACGCCGTCAGCCACATAGCCCCGGCTCCCCCCGCCGTCAGCCACATAGCCCCGGCTCTCCCCGCCATCAGCCCTGCAGTACAGCCCAGCGTTAGAGCTGCGTCTGACCCTGACGTACCGCCTGCCGCATGTTCTCGCAGAAGGACATGTCGGGGTCCAGCAGGCCACTGATGAAGCTGGGCCGCGTCTTCTCGTCGTCGATGACGGAGCGCTTGATGAGGTAGCAGACGGAGATGTACGGCACGTTCCAGATGCCCCTGTCGACCAGACGGTCAGACGGTCAGACGGTCAGACGGTCAGACGGTCAGACGGTCAGACGGTCAGACAGTCAGACAGTCAGACGACCAGACAAACAGACGGTCAGATTCGACCAGACAGACAGACGGTCAGACAGTCAGACAGTCAGACAGACAGACAGACAGACAGACGGACAGACGGTCAGACGGTCAGACAGTCAGACAGTCAGACAGTCAGACAGTCAGACAGACAGACGGTCAGACGGTCAGACGGTCAGACAAACAGACGGTCAGGTTCGACCAGACAGACAGACGGTCAGACAGTCAGACGGTCAGATTCGACCAGACAAACAGACGGTCAGATTCGACCAGACAGACAGACGGTCAGACAGTCAGACGGTCAGATTCGACCAGACAGGCAGACGGTCAGACGGTCAGACGGTCAGACGGTCAGACAGTCAGACAGTCAGACAGCCAGGTCAGACGGCCAGGTCAGACAGCCAGGTCAGACAGCCAGGTCAGACAGGTCAGACAGGTCAGACAGTCAGACAGGTCAGACGGTCAGACGGTCAGACGGTCAGACGGTCAGACGGTCAGAGACGGTCAGACCGGTCAGACGGTCAGACGAAGTCAGACGGTCAAGACGGTCAGACGGTCAGACGGTCAGACGGTCAGACGGTCAGACGGTCAGACGGTCAGACGGTCAGACGGTCAGACGACCAGACAAACAGACGGTCAGATTCGACCAGACAGACAGACGGTCAGACAGTCAGTGGCGGGAACAGACAGACAGAGTTAGCAATGACTGAGGGAAGGAAACGTGTTTGAGGTTTTTTCTGAATAACGGAAGGGTCAATGATAGTTTAAAATACAGGTGACCGAATATCCACAAAGAATATTTTAAACCGGGCAGCAAGCTGTCTCTGGCTGGCGAGTGTCACTCAAGCTCTACTATTCAGCTTCCCAAGTGGCGCGGTTTTGCCCCACTCTGCTCTGCCTCATCCCACTGTGCGTCTCTCCACAGTCCGCAGCAGTATAACTTATCCCGGCTCCGCCCCGCCCTGCTCCACTGTGCGTCTCTCCACAGTCCACAGCGGTATAACTTATCCCGGCTCCGCCCCGCCCTGCTCCACTGTGCGCCGCTCCAGCCGCCGCTCCGGCCGCCGGCGCCACCACCGCCGCTCGCCTCTGTCCATCCAGTGTCGGCCATGAGGGCGTCGTGTCATCTGCTGGTGCCGCTGCTGGCCGTGGTGATGCTGCTGGTGCTGGGCGGACCAGCAGTGCCGGCCAGCGCCAGTCTCCACCTGCCCAGCCGTGACCTGTGGCGTAAGAGCTCCGTGTGGCGGCTGGTGCAGACCCAGCACGAGTACCCGCACCACCGCAACGAGTTCACCACGCTCGGCAAGCCGCTCGAGGGCAGCAAGCGGCACCAGCGGCACAAGAACCCACACAAGGTGGGTGGAGTGGACGGTGGAGGCGCAGGCCTCAGGGGGCGGTGACCAGGCGCCGGTTTACGGTTCACTAAAGAGATGGGTGGTAAGATGCGCGCTGCGCGAATAGTGATTCCTACGGCGATGTTGAGGTCTTAGGAGACTTGTGCAACAGGTGTGTTCAAGATTCCTTTACTTTATAGGTGTGGCATGGAAAATAGCACAAGAAACTTTGTCAAAAGGTTCTTGGTGACACTGGGCGGGGAACTGCAGCATGACATATCATGTGCCCGTTATTGACAGCCCAATCTGAATGTTTTGTTGATATTAATAAGAAAATATGAGTTACGCTGTTGTCGAACGGTTGGTATGATCCAGCAAGCTGATCTGACCAGAGCAGTACGATGAGCTCATTTTTAGTTGACTATTTTCCAATCGTACGATCAGTCCTCCAAATTTGGACCCGAAAGGGAATGGCTGATTCGTCTTCATATTCGTTGTCATGGGCTCTAGAAAGAATCAGCTGTAACATGCAGGAATTCAATTTACGTACCAATCTGAACAAAATAAAAATATGGTATCCTCATTCAAGGTATCAAATCAGTTTACAACATAGATAAACCCAGGAAATACCTTTGTGTTGCTAATGGTGTAGTTCATCGCCGATGACCAAACTCCTGAACTGATCTGACCTGACCTGTCTTGACCTGACCTGACCTGTCTTGACCTGACCTGACCTGACATGACTCGGTGTGTTGCTCAGGTGAATGCCCAACTCCTGGCCTGACCTGACCTTACCTGACTGGGTTACTGTGTGTTACTGTGTTACTCAGGTTACAAATCTCACGGCATGACCTAACCTGACCCCGACTGACCTAACCTGAGCTGGCTGTGTGTGCGGCTAATTGATCCGACCTGACCTCAGCTGACTGCACGGACGAATATACAGAGGCCAATTTCGAGACAGATTTTTTAATACACAAAATGGGCCACTTCTAAATCAAAATGGGCCAAATCCGGGAAGTTTTACCGTTTTAGAGGTAGATATTAGGTGACCTCTGATTTATAATAGCCTTTGAGATTTTCTGGACCATTGCTATTCATTTTCAGCTAATGGGGGCCCTGACGGGCGCGGGGCCCTGAACGGGTATCAGGGGCCTCCTGTCTAGTACCGGGGACCTCAGTCTAGTACTGGGGACCCCCTGTCTAGTACCGGGGACCCCCTGTCTAGCACTGGGGGCACTTAGGAAACGCTCCCTGTTGCCTGCACGTAGTTGCATACGTAGGTATTCATACCTACTGCGGATACAGTGGGCCTCAGGTGAGTGCAATCGCAGGAATAACAAAACAGATAAGTTACAAATGGGGACCTCGAAAATAAATTGGCCCAAATCCGGGAGTTTTAGAATTGTGGGGTAGGTAGGGGGCATCCGATTAGTAATAGACCCCTCCTTGGAGATTGTCTGGATCCGCCCCTGGCTGACTGGATATGTGTATGCGTTGAACAGGTGCGGATAGCCCAGTCGTCGCATTACGAGCTCAAGTACACGCTCGGCCGGAAGATCGTGTTTATATGTGTGGCACGCGGCAACCCGCGGCCGCAGATCACCTGGTTCAAGGACGGAATAGAGCTGTACGCGCACAACTTCTTCAAGGTGGGCTGAAGAGTCGGGCAGGATGGGCACAACTTCTTCAAGGTGGGCTGAATAGTCAGGCAGGATAGGCACAACTTCTTCAAGGTGGGCTGAATAGGTCAGGCAGGATAGCACAACTTCCTTCAAGAGTGCTGGGGAATAGTCCAAGGGGCAGGAATTGGGCAAACTTCTTCTTCAGGTGGGCTTGCCAGTCGGGCAGGATGGGCACAACTTCTTTCAAGGTGGCTGAATTAGTCAGGCAGGATAGGCACAACTTCTTCAAGGTGGGCTGAATAGTCAGGCAGGATAGGCACAACTTCTTCAGGGTGGGCTGGATGGTCACTGGTCAGGCAAGATAGGCACAACTTCAAGGTGGGCTGGATGGTCAGGCAGGATGGGCACAGCTCTTCAAGGTGGGCTGGATAACACGGCAGGGTGGGCACAACTCTTCAAGGTGGGCTCGGGAGTTAATAGCCCGCCAGTAAACCTTCCAGGGAGAGGGAATGGGGCTGACCTGGGCCACGGTCACGCAATATAGGATCGTATTGAAAGTGTAATCGGCCCATTGATTTCATGTTGACTGTAAACACTACAATCACTGACAACATCGAGCTTGTGAATCCCCGATATTCCGATCAAACAGCCATTGGGATTGATTAATTTCGCATCGCATTAGTCAACACCGCTTCTCAATGCGACACGTGACAATGCCTGCAATCATCAGGTGCACGAGTGGCAGATCGGCAAGCGTAAGTTCAAGTCCAAGATGGAGATCGACCCGGCCACGCCGATGGACGTGGGCTTCTACGAGTGTGTGGCCGACAACTACCACTCGGTGGACATCCGCGGCTTCCGCACCGAGTACACTGCATCGTGAGTATACCGTGCCGTGCCGTGCCGCAGTGTGCCGCAGTGTACCGCAGTGTACCGCAGTGTACCGCTGCACAGTGCACACAGCTCGTTGGGTCACAGTCAAACATTGTAGTTGAGTTATTTAATTCATGTTACATAAATGACCATTCCGGTTACATTTGCTTGATATTTTGCTAGATATTATATGTATTACAAATCATTAATTGCTATTTTCCAAGTGAAATACTTTTATAAATATCGAAACCGTTATTTTCCTAAAAAGAATATTGTACTCTCCACCAAAGGATTTTTACTCGCCGGAAAAGGTCAGGAAACAAACACAAAATCCAGCACTGTGTGTGACTCCCTAGGTGACCCCGCTGACGCATGTCTGTCTGTCTGTCTGTCTGTCTGTCTGTCTTTCTGTCTGTCTGTCAGTATTGTGATGGAGCCACGGGCCGGCTGAAGGCGGCGCTCCACCAACACCACCAACACCGGCGAGGGAGGAACCTGCGGCCAGCAGTCGCAGGTCAGTCCCGAGAGGCGGAGGTCAGTGGAGAGAGGTCTCGAGAGGTCAGTCCCGAGAGGTGGAGGTCAGTGGAGAGAGGTCTCGAGAGGTCAGTCTCGAGAGGCGGAGGTCAGTGGAGAGAGGTCTCGAGAGGTCAGTATTGAGAGGTGGAGGTCAGTGGAGAGAGGTTTCGAGAGGTCAGTCCCGAGAGGTGGAGGTCAGTGGAGAGAGGTCTCCAGGTCAGTCCCGAGAGGCGGAAGTCAGTGGAGAGAGGTCTCCAGAGGTCAGTCCCGAGAGGCGGAGATCAGTGGAGAGAGGTCAGTCCCGAGAGGCGGAGGTCAGTGGAGAGAGGTATCGAGAGGTCAGTCCCGAGAGGCGGAGGTCAGTGGAGAGAGGTCTTCAGAGGTCAGTCCCGAGAGGCGGAGATTGAAACGAGTCACACCGGGCGAGCACATTGTCTTTGGGGTGATAGAGAGGTGTTCCTAGAAGCTGCCGTGAAAAGGCGTCGAAGAGATGAAAGTAGGTAAGCCGGAAAAAAAAACATAGTATAAATGACAGCATAATCACAACAACGCTACGGGGTAGCACTAGCAAGGGATTCCGCAATGCACTGTTTATTCCACTATAACTTGCTGAGGAAGACTGCAGATTTTACATCAATAACGTGTTTCGTATGATTTCAAACAGCATAATAAACCGTTCTTTTGGTCTCTTCACCAATGTTCATCTAACCTTATAGGGAAACTGTCGTCAAATACTAAAGAGAACAGGTTCGGAATGCCGTTTACCGTCAGCACTGCTGGGTTTCAGGTCAGCAGCGGATGGGCCATCGGACATAGCAGATAGGAGAACGATGCCGAGAAGAAATGACCTACTTCAAGCAGAAGTCGCACAACCTTGCACGTGTCTCATGTACTCAGGCAGGGGAATGCTCAACCGAGGGACTGTGAGCAACGTCTACTGTAAATGTAGAGGAATATGTGGATATCCTCACATTTATCGCCTCGACATCTAATAAGAAGCGTGTCATATGAAACAGCTTCATTTATTTAACGACACATGTGTTTTCACCATGACTGTAATAAGATTGCAGTTCTTCCACGACGTGAGCTAGTGCTGTACTTCATCTCGAACTATAATGTAATACACGTAACATAACATATTTCACCTACAATTTGTCCATTAGCTCAGCTCCCTCAGTTTCTGTGACCAAACATTACCGTGCATTCAAGATGGCGCTATCGTGCACCACCAACAGCACCTGAAGCATCGCGCTAGCTTCCCAACCAAATGGGTTCAACAGGAGTTCCACAGGGACTTCAGCTGACAAGTTCTACCCCCGGCTCCTGAGTGTGTCGCCAGCGATCGGCGCCACAGGGGAGGTGTTTCGTCATGCATTGCGCAACAACTCCGAATGTAGCCGCTCAGCCGGTTAGCTCTCAATTTCCTGCCAATTGAACGATGACTAGGCCAGAGCAGTTCCGACACACTTTATACCTACTCAGAAGGACTCAGTGCGGTGGTGGTGGGTTGACAATTGACATACGTATCCACGAACTGTGTTGAGTAATGACAGTGTTGGTATCGTTAATAACAGTCGCGCTGAGAACGCACTGACGTTTGCAATAAGTTGATTCTCACTATGGATTCGCTGGCGATAAAATCAGGGTGACGAGCTGTATATCAGATGGGGTAAGTGTGCTTTATGGCAGGGCCAGGCGAACCAGAGTCGCACCGGACAGTTCACTGCGCGGGAGTTGTGCTTTAGTCCAGTCGTGTTCGCATTGAGTTTATGTGAACAGCTCCACTATACCTAAGCAGCATGGCGAAAACATGCATGATGCTATATTTAGGTGTTAAGTGATGTGAACTTTGGATAATTCAATTGCACATAACTTTGGAAGAAAGCTGTCAGGCACCACAGCTTTGCCATTCTATTATGCTTCGATCATCGTAAAGACACGAACTCATGGACGTAACGACGTCTGGGAGTCGTGGGTTCTTAAGTGCAGTTGCAAAATGTCTTAATCATATGTGCGTTATCAAAAATATATACCATAACGACTAGACGAATAACAAAGCGATAGCGACTTCATATTCGCAAAATATAGCCGGAAACAAGGATGACCCTTGGGCAGTGCTGGATTTTTGCCCGTTTGTTGGATTTATTTTTAATCCAAAAAGTTGTGCTACAAGAAATAAGTATGCTACATAAAAAATATATACACTATATAAAAATGAATATCTGCTGACGACCGACCGCACCTCCCCCCCCCCCCCGGTCAACAGTATATGTCTGAGGAGCCAAATAATGGTTATTTGCGTACTATTTTTGCAAATGTACAACAGCTACGCACAAAAAAAAAATGTTACAAACCAAGACCCCAAACCAAAAATCCAACACTGCCCTTGGGCATGTCATTCAGCCTCCTTCCATCGCTGGACCAGCACACGACTCGGCGTGTTTTCGATACCCAGTTCCCGGCTCTGCACAGATCCTCTGTCTGACCTGTTGACCGGGGCGGACATCTGAGGCCTGTTCACGGACCTGCGGTTTGGCGGTCAGCAGTGGTCCGAAGCCAGGAGGGGTAACTCAAAGTGGGTATGGGCGAAAGGTATGACGTCACACAGCTGCGGTTGGCGGCGGTTGGCGGCGGTTCCGGCGGTTGGCACGAAGGAACCGCCGAACCGCAGGATCAAAAAGTTACGTAAACTTGCGCAGTGCGGCGTTCAGTGTTCAAGAGACGCCTGCTTGTGGTGACGCACGAGGAAAGGGGCGGGGCTAGAGCCAGCTGGTAACCACCGAACCGCAGGTGGTCGTGAACAGGCCTCTGCTGACCGGGGCGGACATCTGCCCTGCATGCAGTCCTCCCACTCTCCCGTTGGCGTGTTTTGAAATGTAATGTTCAGATAAGTAAAATCCATTGAAAAGCAACAGCATCTGGCATTTTTTAAACCTAATCTAACCTAAACTAACCTAACCTAACGCTAACCAAACCTAACCCAACCTAAACCTTTAACCCCAACCTAACTACCTACTAACCTAACCTATAACATAACCTAACCTAAACCTAACCTAACCTAACCCAAACCTAATTTAACATGGCTTTTACTTATCTGAACATTACATTTAAAAACACGCCTCCCGTTCTGCCCTGGCGCACAGCAGGACATCCCCCACCTCGCCCACGCTGAGTCCCCCACATCTGCCCGGTCGTCAGCCACCCACTCGGCTACGTCTGAGAATCGCTGGGCCTCCACCGGCCATCGCGCGCCCTCCAGCTCCGCGCCGGGGCGAATCCGACGCAGAGCCGAGACCGCGACGCACGACACGACCGCGAACTGACGCGCACGGGCTCACCTAACGAGGAAGTCGACAATCACCGACAATGGTGTCCAATTGTGGCGCTGGGGCCAGCCGGTACGCGCGGGGCCGGCCAGTTTGTACCAGAATCAGCTGACGGGGGGGGGGCGGACCGGGCCTACTTGGCGCGTCAGTTGACCAAGGGAAGGGGAAGGACGAGGAGGGTCAAGCGGACCCGGCGAACCAGAGCTGGCAGACCGGGGGGGACGAAGGCAGGAGCAGGTGCAGGGGCGGGGGCTGACTGAGCTGTGTTGCGGCGGGCTATGTTGGGGTGGGGAAGGGACCGTGAGCCGCTGTTGGGGTGGGAGCGGGTTGTCACCTCAGCACACCTATACGCCCTCTACTCACGCGCGGCGGCCCTCGACGATATCCATGTAGTCCATAGAGCGGGCATAGAAGCCGTCCGCGGTGAGGGAGCCCCAGAAGTTGCTCCAGGCTTTGTACGGCCGCACCAGCAGCGGAGCCACGATGTCCCTGGAGGCACAACAGAAAGCGGTGAGCTGATGTTCCAGGTCCCGCGTGGTCTAGTGGCTAGGATATCTGGCTTTCACCCAGAAGGCCCGGGTTCGATTCCCGGCGCGGGAGTGTCTTTTGGACGCCATAAAACATCAGGATTACGTCGCCAAGGCGCCCTACAGAGGTTTATGGCTGAATGGATTGATCTTGACGTATTGTGTGCGCCTGTTCCCGTGGCGCCTCTAACCTCCAAATTGCTCCAACTGCTCTGTGTAATAGGATACCACAGGAGCAACTTGGAGGAGGTTAGAGGCGCCGCGGGAACAGGCCTGTAGGTCATAGGGTGCGCTAGGAAGGCAAGTATCCGCTCCTCTGACATAACGAAAATGCCTTGGGGCATTCAACCCAACTGTCCCTATTCGGTACATTCAACCCAACTGTCCCTATTTGATGCATTGAATACCGACCTTCACCCGCCCGCCACAGACTAGATCAGGGACGCACATTCACACTACACAGAGTTATGAAGCATGGGTGACCTATAAGCAAAGTTACAGATACTTTTGACAAATACAATATCCACATATCCGCAAGCTGTTGGTTTTAAAGATCCAAAACGTTAGAGAGTGAACCTAAAGCGAGCTTTAGAGGGGAAAAAGCGAATCAAGAAACGTGGTTCCAATAAATTAAAAGGCTGTGATTCAGTCACGACGAGCAGAATATGACAGCCGCTGCGTACCTGTTCTGTTCGATGAGCAGTTTCAGCGCATACGGGTTATCCAGATGGGCGGTAGCGTCAACGCTGAAGTAGTACTTCGCCTTCGTCTTCATGTGCTCCTCACTGAAACGGGCATCATGCTGGTCAACAGCGGACACTGGTGTATTTCAAGAACGGCCCTGGATAAATGGGTACTAGTCATGACATATGCACCAAATTGCTTAAAAGCTGTTTCTCTCTGCTGAAGGTACAACAGTATAATTTCAGGCTAACGACAAAAGACAAGTTTACAAGGAAAACTCTCAATTTGCTGATCACCTTTAACAAATAAGAACTGGATGTAATTATGTCTACAAATATGGTTTACAGTTTACACAGACAAAGCGCAAAAGGAAAATTGAACCCTATGCAAACCGCCTGTTACTGCGGCCGTGGCGCCACCTACCGCGCCCGGCGCCAGAGGCGGAGGCGATCTGAGTCACGCGACACCCCTGACGCGGCACGTGCCACGCGCCATGCTGATCCCTCCCATGAGACAAAAAAATGTCAATAACATAATTGAATGAATGGGGCTATCAGATGGCCAAGACCGCTTGTCAATCAGATGCGGGGTTCCAAAGATATAAGCTTCTGGAAAGCGTTACGGTTGGGCCAGGTTGAGTCGGGCCGGCCGGCTATATGTGAGAAAATCCCGTATTCGGTGAGGATTCGCTCGTAATCAGCCACCAGAGGCGCTTCGAGGCGCACCGCACCACGAAGAAAGGGGCGCTGGACACAACAAAATACATTAAATACGCAGTGCCCGTCACGAAAGGCCATGGCGTTAAAGATAGTCACGACGGGGACGGAGATTGTGTCCTCGTATTCTTATAAGATCAGCGCACAGCTGCGAGGAAACAGCAGCGTATTCTTAAAACAAGGATGCGACTTCAAAACTGCCATGAAATCCCCATCCTGGGATGCACACGTTGAATTAGGTATATCGAAATATGGTTAAAAACGAAACCTTTTAACCATAGTAAGTAATATTTCCACAAGCATAGAGGGACGACCCGGTTGCTGATCTAGCTGATCTAGATCAAAGCTCTCGAGGTAACAACTACCGAATATCTCACTCAGTACAGAATCTCCCTATCACAACTACCCAGCCCATCCCACATCCCATGCAGATAGATCTCCCAATCATCCTCCTCCGGCCCTCTCCCTGCCCCTCTCTCCTCCTCCGTCACTCTGCCCACCCCTCTCTCCCCCGGCACCGTCACTCTGCCCGACCCTCTCTCCTCCTCAGTCACTCTGCCCACCCATCTCTTCCCGGCCCCGGTCACTCTGCGACCCTCTCTCTCCTCCGGCCTCTCGTGCCCTTCTCCCCCGGACCCCGTCACTCTCCCTGCCCCTCTCTCCTCATCCGCAGACCGCTCTCTCCTCATCCTCACTCTGCCCCCTGACCACATAGGTTGGTTTGTCAGCACTCCTGCCCGACGCCTCTCTCCTCCTCCGCCACTCTGCCCGACCCTCTCTCCCTCCTCCGCCACTCTGCCCGCACGCCTCTCTCCTCCTCAGCCACTCTGCCCCGACCTCTCTCTCCTCCGCCACTCTGCCCGACCTCTCTCCCCCGGCCCCGTCACTCTCCCTGCCCCTCTCTCCTCATCCGTCACTCTGCCCACCCCTCGACCACTACCGCCACAGCCCCGCTCCTGCCAGCCACTCACATGCCGCGGTTCCTGGCGTGCCATTCCTTCAGGTTGTCGCTATGTTTCACCACCGTCAGCGAGGCGTACTCCGAGCCGTGCTTCTCCTCGAACGCGGCCACCTCCTTGGCGTGGTACTCCACCGCGTTGTGGATGAACACGTGCAGCTTGTCCTTGGGGTAGTGCAGGGCCAGGATCGTGGCGAAGAACTCCTCCGTGAATGGTGTGGCTTGTTCGAGGAAGATGGCCATGAAGACCTCCGGGTAGTTGTCCATCTGTGGAGCAGCAAAGTCGTCAGTGCCAGCCAGGAAAGTGACGGCCACAGGGGCTCCGTGTCCCCCCCCCCAACATTTTCGGATTTTAACATTAGGCTGCATGGAAATAATGGACATTAGGCTTTAGGTTATGGGTGTTGCATGGAAAAATGGACTCAGAATGTCGTCGTTCCTCCCCCCCCCCAACTTTCCGGAGGTAGCGTCGCCCTTGGGCCACAGTAGTGCTGGATGAAAATACCACCTGGTATTGGTCATGCCCTGCTAGAGAATATCAGTCAAGGGTGGTTATATCCTGGTATCTATGGTCGTACGGCACATTTGAGGCATCATAAAAGCAGCTCTTTGCTTGCGAGTAAATGTCACAATACAGAGCGCCCACCCCAGACCGAAGAGCAGGCCAATGACGCAGAGCGATCACCAACAGCGTCACCTATATCAGATCCCCTAGCAGCGCCACCTATACCAAACCGCCATCACTGCCGCCTGCCATCTGTAGTCGTGTCTGCACTGGCAATCTCATCAGTATCGAGGTCGGTTACCGGGCCGAAGAACGAATTTCCGTTCGACATCGGCAATAAACCTCCCCATTTAACTTTTCAACACAACAGCTACCGACTCTATGATCTACCCGAGTGCAGTGCACTACAAACCCAGTCTGCTGTTGAGTGCATCCTAAAAAGAATACAAAGTTACACCCCTGGAGGCGCCCCAACACACCTTATCTCCGAGTTCGATCTGGTCCTCCCAGCAGGCGACACAGCCGCTGTCCGGGTTGTAGGAGCCGGCCAGGTAACTGCCGAGCGTGTTCAGCACCAGCTTGGAGGCGCCGTTGCCGTGGATGACCAGCGGCACCGTGTTGTACGCCGTGTTCTGAATGTACGCCTCCGAGCCCTTGAAGCGGAGCTCCACATCGGCTGACGGGCGGCAGACCGGTACAGGTCAGTCATGGAGGCACCGTATGGGCCGGTGCGTGGAAGATACAGTACTGAGGTAGCAGTACAGATGACAAAATATATTTATCATTACTTGCGTTAGATGACTGCTAGGTATGCGGCAAACCCGTTTTGATAGACAAGATGTTAGACTGAATAGACGGGAAAAGCTAGAACTGATTTCTAGATAGTTGACCGATAAGTCAGCAATGATATAAAATACAATTTAACATGATCCAGACACAAGGCACGTAACATTGAAAACGATTCATGATGCCAGGTTTTGAAAAACACACGACAAAAAATCGGGCAGACAGACAGAAACAAAGACAAAGCAGAGGCAGAGACAGAGACGAATACTCACCGGTGGCGCCGTTCAGGTTCTGGAAGATGGCGGCCGTGTAGTCGAGCTTGATGTCGAACTTCTGCCGCAGCGCCTTGTCCAGGAAGATCTTGGTGTAGTAGAGCTGGTCGTCGCCGCTGTCTTCGATGGGCGTCTGCGCCACAATGGCGTACAGCTCCGGCGCGTAGCCGATAAACGCTGCGACGAGGACGATCGTTAGCTGGAGGCTAGCCGCTAGACTGAGGTTTGTGGGGGCTATCGCCTATCAGAATACCGGGGTATAACAGTTGCAAAACCATGGAAGATGCATACAACGAAGCGGATCGGTCACCTGCTACCTTTCCACGATATTGCTCCGAGTCGCTTTGCTTTGAAACATAAATATAATTGTGCACGGCAGGCTTAGTTAAAAACTTCCTAACCCGCTAATAAGGCTGTTGTTTGCAAGAAGAAAAAAAAACAGTTTACCCAAACCACATGACAAATACATCTTTAAAAGAAAAACTAGCGTTTCATGCATGTTCACTTCAACGCCATTATCAAATCTGTTCACCATCACTCAATCATGCAGCAGCAAAACACATTCCCCGCCATTTCAAAGTATCCCAACAAGACACACCAAAACACCGTGTCGTTCTGAGGCCAGCCTGACGCTGCGACGTACCTCCTGAGTTGAGGTAGGGTTTGCCCTTGGCCGGCACGGGGTACTGTGACGCCAGAGTAGCGTCCGGCCAGCAGAAGCCCTCGGTGGAGAACACGACGCGCGCCTTCATCATGAGGAACTCCCGGATGATCTGGTCGGCCGGCGCATTGATGACGACGTCGTAGGCGTCGGTGAACATGATGATCTTGTTCTTGTCGTCCTTGTGCTTCTCCAGCTCGGCCTTGAGGATGTTGACCTTGTGGCCGCCGCCGGCGAAACGCTTCACGTCTCCACCGCGCCACTCGTCGCCCATACCCAGCACCTGCCGCAGCAGAGGGGGAGCAGAGGTGTCAGACGTGTCACCTGACACCGCAGGAAGGGCAGAGGTGTCAGACTACACGAGGGAGCGGGTGTCAGACGGTGTCACCGTGACACGGCAGGAAAGGGCGATAAAACACTACCGTTGGGAAGGCAAGAGGGAATGACGGTTGTACAACCGCATATCATAAGAGGAAGAGAGGAGGGTGGTCAGCGGCTACAAGCGAGGGAGCAGAGGTTGTCAAGACGCATGTTCAGCACTCACGAAGGGCAAGGCTAGGCGCAGAGGTGTGCTTCAGACTAACACAAGGGAGCAGAGGTGTCAGATGTGTCACCTGACACCTCATAGTGAGCAGAGGTGTCAGACTACACGAGGGAGCAGAGGTGTCAGATGTGTCACCCGACACCGCAGGAGGTGCATATGTGTCAGATGTATCGCCTGCCATCACAGGAGGAACATAGGCGTCAGATGTGTCATCAGACACTGCACGAGATGATGATTTGGGCTTAGGGAGGGTGGCAGAGGTGTCAAACCACAGGGAGCGCAGAAGAGAAGGTGTGTCGCTGACAAGGCGACGGGCCTGAGGCCAGAACAGAACAGACCACCTGACGCAGTGTGATAATAAACACGGACGCGTCAGGCACTAGATCAAAATTGCAAACCTCCACCGTGCGATTGGTCGAGTGAGACCCGGTAAGCGCTGAGACCCCAGTGAGCGGTGAGAGCCCGGTGGCGGTGAGAGCCGATGCAGCGCGAGACACACCGGCGCACGCTCGCGCTCGTAAGGCGGCTGTAGCGCGTGAGTAACGTGAGAGACCGGTGAGCGGTGAACCGGTGAGGTGGTGAGACGTGTGAGCGGTGAGACCCGGTTTGAGTGGTGAGACCGCGAGGAGACGCAGATACCCCAGTGAGTGGTAGACCCGGAGAGTGAGAGAGACTCGGCCATGGTGTGTCGTGAGAAGCCCGGTGAGGCGGTGAGACCCGTGGGGCAGTGAGGACCCGGTAAGCGCTGAGACCCAGTGAGGCGGTAGAGAGCCGGTGAGCGGTTGAGACCCGGTTGAGTGGTGAGACCGGCGTGTGGGTGAGACCCGTGAGGTGAGACCCGGTGAGCAAGTGAGAACCCGGTGAGCGGTGAGACCGCGGTGAGTGGTGAGACCAGTGAGCGGTGAGACACCGCGGTGAGTGGTGAGACCCAAGTGAGCGGTGAGACCGGTGAGTGGTTGAGACACCGTGAGAGGTGAGACCAGTGAGTGGTGAGACCCGGTGAGCGGTGAGACCCGGTGAAGCGGTGAGACGGTGAGGCGTGAGACCCGGGTGAGTGGTGAGACCCAGTGAGCGGTGAGACGCGGTGAGTGGTGGAGACCCGGTGAGAGGTTGAACCCAGTGAGGCGGAGACGCCGGTGAGCAGTGAGACACGGTGGAGACGGTGAGACCCGGTGAGCATGAGAACCAGTTAGTGGTGAGACCCGGTGACGGTGAGACCCGGTGAGGCGGTGAGACCGGTGAGCGGTGAGACCCGTGAGTGGTTGAGACCCGGTGAGACCCGGTGAAGTGGTGAGACCGGCGGTGAAGACCCGGTGAGAGGTGAGACCACAGTGAGTGGTGATGACCCGTGAGCGGTGAGACCGGTGAGGCGGTGAAGACCGGTGAGCGGTGAGACGCAGTTGAGTGTGAGGAACCGGTGAGGGTGAGACCCGGTGAGCGGTGAGACCCGTAGCGGTGAGACCCGTGAGCGGTGAGACCCGGTGAGCAGTGAGACCCAGTGAGTGGTGAGACCCGGTGAGCGGTGGAGACCCGGTGAGCGGTGAGACCCGGTGAGCGGTGGAGACCAGGTGAGCGGTGGAGACCCGGTGGGCGGTGAGACCGTGAAGCGTGGACCCGTGAGCTTGTGAGACCGGTGAGTGGTGAGACCGGTGAAGCAGTGAGACCAGTGAGTGGTGAGACCGTGAGCGGTGAGATGCCGGTGAGCGGTGAGAACCCGGTGAGAGGTGAGACCCGCGTGTGGTGAGACCCGGTGAGAGGTGAGACCAGTGAGCGGTGAGAACCCGGTGAGTGGTGAGACCGGTGAGCGGTGGACCCGGTGAGCAGTGGAGACCAGTTGAGTGGTGAGACCGTGAAACCGTGAGCGGTGAGACCCGGTGAAGAACCCGGTGAGAGGTGAGACCCAGTGAGTGGTGAGACCGGGTGAGCGTGAAGACCCGGTGAGACCCGTGAGACCCGGTGAGCGGTGAGACCAGCAGTGTAGACCCGGTGATTGGATGAGACCCAGTGAGTGGTGAGGACCCGGTGACGCGGTGAGACGGCGTGAGCGGTGAGACGCCTTGTGAGTGGTGAGACCGCGTGAGTACCGGTGAGAGGTGAGACCTAGTGAGTGGGTGAGACCCGGTGAGCAGTGAGACCCGGTGAGCAGAGTGAGCCTCAGGTGAGGCAGTGAGAACCCGGTGAGTGGGTGAGACCGGTGAGTGGTGAGACCCAGTGAGCAGTGAGACCCAGTGGAGTGGTGAGAACCGCGGTGAGCGGTGAGAACCCGTAGCGGTGAGTACCCGGTGAGCGGTGAGACCCGGTGAGTTTGTTGGTGAGACCCCGATGACCCCGGTGAGAGGTGGAGACCAGTGAGTGGTGAGACCCGGTGAGCGGTGAGACTCGGTGAGCGGTGAACCCGGTGAGCGGTGAGACCCGGTGAGTGGTGAGACCCGGTGAGCGGTGAGACCCGGTGAGCAGTGAGACCCGGTTGGCGGTGAGACCCGGTGAGAGGTGAGACCCGGTGAGACCCGGTGATTGGCGAGACCCGGTGTGGGGCGAGACCCAGTGAGTGGTGAGACCCGGTGAGCGGTGAGACCCGGTGAGTGGTGAGACCCGGCGTGTGGTGAGACCCAGTGATCGGTGAGACCCAGTGATCGGTGAGACCCGGTGAGCGGTGAGACCCGGTGAGCGGTGAGACCCAGTGATTGGCGAGACCCAGTGATTGGTGAGACCCAGTGAGCGGTGAGACCCGGTGAGAAATCGGACGCGTTCTGTCACAGCCGGAAATCTGCCTGCGCCCCGGCCGGTCATTATATAAACAAATACTGCGCACGTTCAGTCCACCATAAACATGGTGACATACCGGGCCAGTCAGGATACCGTGAAGCAGTGCACTGAGAGCGGGGTCTGCGACCGATCAGAACACCGAACATGAGGAAATAAAAAAGAACTCGCAAAAATGAGGTCACTCAAAAAATGAAGTCACTTCACATTCCTCATTACGCAAAATTCAGATACAATTATTTAGCACAGTTTAACAAGTGTCAATCATTTACACTTTACAGAGTGGTGAAATGATACATACTCATTGTTTTTAGTGTGCACAATTTTCGTCTTGAAGACAAGCGCTCTGGCCAAACAGTCCTAACACTGTTTTTCCGTTATATCCCATTGCCGTTACCTACGCTTCAGTCGGGTGTAGCGCGTGCCTTCAGTGATTCAATGAGTCATGAAACCCTCCTTTGTCTGTACTGAGCGGGTAGCAGATCAAAGCGCTGACCACATACCCAAGTCCTTGCCATTTGAGCTGGATCGTCTCAGCAAAGCACCGCATGGTCGGTGCCCTCCCCTCCCCTGACCACCAGGTCAGATTGCAGGGCGGCAATCTGATCCTGTCAGCTGCGGTCCTGCCCAGCCAGTGGCAGGTCGTCAACAATTCAAGTAGCTCTTGGTTCGGGAGAACGAAATGTGCTATTCCCTCAGAACTGTTCTAATTTAAGTAGCACCCGAGTGCTTCGAAGCCGTGTTGGAGCAATGTATTGGGTTTGATTCCTGGTGGTTTGGGTCACATTTCTGGTCCATCAGTTATGGAGTTGAGGTGAAGTGGCTTGGAAGCTGAGACGCAGTGAATATAACAGTGGGGAACGGGAGATATTAGACGACAATGTCGACCCGTCCATACCTACCTTGACGGGAATGCTGTTCTGTTTAGCGGAGCGGGCGAAGCGTTTGAATCCATCCGTCTCATCCGTGGCTACCGTTATCGCCAGGAAGTCTGTAACAGAAGGCAGAGAGTGCCATCAGTGGGCGGGGGTCGAACAGAAGGCAGAGTGTGCCGTCAGTGGGCGAGGGTCAAACAGAAGGCAGAGTGTGCCGTCAGTGGGCGGGGGTTCGAACAGAAGGCAGAGAGTGCCGTCAGTGGGGGTGGAGAGAAGGCACCGCACGCAGAGGATAGGCTACGTCAGTGGGTCGGGGGAGATCGACGAGAGAGTGCCGGTCAGTGGGCGGGGGTCGAACAGAAGGCAGAGTGTGCCGTCAGTGGTCGGAGGGGGTCAAACAGAAGGCAGAGTGAGCCGTCAGTGGGCGGGGGTCAAACAGAAGGCAGAGTGTGCCGTCAGTGGGCGGGGGTCGAACAGAAGGCAGTGAGCCGTCAGTGGTCGAACAGAAGGCAGAGAGTGGCGTCAGTGGGGCCGGGGGTCGAACGAAAGGCAGAGAAGTGGCCGTCAGTGGGCGGGGGGTCGAACAGAGGCGAGAGTGCGTCAGTGGCGGGGGTGAACAAAGGCAGAGAGTGCCCGTCAGTGGGCGGGGGTCGATAACAGAAGGCAGAGAGTGCCCGTCAGTGGTCGAGGGGGTCGAACGAAGCAGAGTGAGCGTCAGTGGGTTCGGAGGGGGTCGAACAAGAAGGAAGAGAGTGCCGTCAGTGGATCCGGAGGGGTCGAACAGAAGGCAGAAGTGAAGCGATCAGTGGGTAAGGGGGTCGAACAGAAGGCGAGAGTGCCGTCAGTGGTCCGGAGGGGGAGGGGGTCAAACAGAAGGCAGAGTGTGCCGTCAGTGGGCGGGGGTCGAACAGAAGGCAGAGTGTGCCGTCAGTGGTCGGGGGTCGGCCATGGGGGGTCACGGGGGCGATGCCGTTGCATACATCTGGGTTTGACCTGACACAGGGCAGTGGACACAGGACAGTAGACAGTGAACTATGCACACGGTGGATCGCCGCTACGCTCGGCTCAGATTCAGGTTCAGATTCAGATTCGTTTATGGCGGATCAATCCCCAAACATTTGAGGCTTTTCAAT
>VOPJ01004528.1:0-12725 GCA_014673585.1 Semibalanus balanoides
GTCACCCCGGGACAGGACATGGCGTGGTGGGCGGTGTGGAGTGATAACCATGGCGGCAGGTCACCCCGGGACAGGACATGGCGTGGTGGGCGGTGTGGAGTGATAACCATGGCGGCAGGTCAGTGGAGTGATAACCCCGGTCACCCCGACAGGACATGGCGTGGTGGGCGGTGTGGAGTGATAATTACGGCGGCAGGTCACCCCGGGACAGGACATGGCGTGGTGGGCGGTGTGGAGTGATAACCATGGCGGCAGGTCACCCCGGGACAGGACATGGCGTGGTGGGCGGTGTGGAGTGATAACCATGGCGGCAGGCCGGATCAACGGAATCAGCAGCCACCAAAGAAACACTAGTGAGTCGGTTGACATTGTCTGAAACAATATAGCCACTGAATCTCACATTTATCAAGCTGGCTGTGGAATATTCGGTGATATGAAGGCAACGCCATTGTTGGATTATTTAGATAATACTTATTTGATATAGCTATAACCTGATTTTCATAACAATATAAACTAGTAACACGAACATATCGGGTTGGGAGCCCAGATGGCTGTCGTTTTACCGCATTACTTAGCGGACGTGAGGTCTTCGTCAGTGTAACCCTCGTCAGTGTAGGGTGGGTGGATGCCACCCCCTCGTTTTTTCCCAGAAAAACTCACGTAAATATCTACCGATCGCAATGAAACTTTCAGTATCATACTTTGCATCAATTTGACACATACCCCGAAAGTTTCGAACTTTTAACCCGTATGACTCATGACGTTTGATCTGTTTCCCAAGGTCGTGTTTGGCGAAACTGGCGTTCCGTAGTAACGATCTTTGAAACATGTGCAATTCCCGAGTGTTTGTTGTGCAGGTTCAGGAAGGAGCATATGCAAAGGTGTTTCTTGGTGACCGTTGTGGCTTTTTCAAAGATTGCGATCTCGATTGACCTTTTCAGAGGTCAACGGAGTTCACTGACCGCCGATGAACTCAGATGTCTTTTTTCGTCTTATGTCCGCTCCTAGTGCAGTTTTTTACGCTGATTTCAGTTCTGGGATCCATTTTACATGATTATTAGCACTGGGGCACTAGGGCATTTTATTAGCACTGGGATCATGCGCTGCCAAAGGTCAACCGAGGTGACTGACCTCGAATGACCTGACATGATCTTTTTAATTTGGTAGTTTTTAGGTCATTTTGTGATGCCGATTTCAAATTTGGCGTCTATTTAGCATTTTAAGATGTTCTTTTATGATTTTAGCTCGATAAGCTCTCATTTTTTCCACATTTTAAATTTGATTATATTTTGGCTTTCACATGACCTCAGAGGTCACCTTATGACCCAGGACCCTTAAAATAAGATGTCAATGGCTTCCTCTCGTCACAATCAACGCGCTCGTTAAGTCAATTTTCTTGGAAATACAAGAGATCTTGCCAAATCTTGAATCTGTCGCTGGCGAGCTCTATTGACATCTGAGTCTGGGTGGGGTGGGGGGAGTGGATGTGGGGGAGGGCGGTGCAGACGATAAACTATCATATTGATGAGGGTGGATCAATTTCACCATGTTAATATTTACCATGCCAAAATACGTCTGAACTCTACTCTGGATAGCGATTTTCATGGAAATCTAAGGGTCTGCTAAATATAAAATGTGTTACTGGAAACTCTATTGAAATCATAGTTTTGTCACTGTTCAGGGTATAAAGGATTTTAAACCGTATAATCCCACGTCTGAACTTAAAATATAGCAACGATTTCCATGGAAATTCTGAGGTCTCCCAAATCTCGAATCTGTCGCTGGCGAACTCACTCTATTGGCGTCTAAACGCCAAATTATTTTATGTAGGATTACCCCTTGTCCGGGTAGGGCAAGATCTCTGCGCGTCTGGTTAGGGAGGAGAGGGTACGACCCCCCCTTGGTGTTTCGCCCCTTACTGAGCTGAGCTTCAATTAAAAAAGCGTGATGCTTGTGACGAGAGGAAGCCATTGACACCAGATGTTAAGGTCCTGGGTCAAAAGGTGACCCCTGAGGTCATGTCAATGACCCAAATGACATCAAATCGTATATGTGTGAAAATTAATACTGATAGAGCCAAAACGGTGAAAGAACATTTTAGTATGCGTAATACATGCCAAATTTGAAATCAGTGTCACAAAATGACCTAAAAACTACACAATTCCAAAAGTGTTGGGCCAGGTCATCTGAGGTCAGTGACCTCGGTTGACCTGTTCAAGTGCATGACCCAAATGGAACATATAATTATGTAAAATTGATCCCAGATTCGAAATCAGCGTCACAAACTCTCCTAGAAACGGCCAGAAGCAAAAAAGTTACCTGAGGTCATTGCAGGTCAGTGACCTCGGTTGAACTCAGAAAAGGTCAGTCGAGCTCACAATCTCAGCGGAAGACGAACCGTTCCAGCCTGGAAACATCCAAGGCAATATAAATAAGGTGAGGGCGTTCTGAGCTCGGTCCCTGACCGATTCGGCGCACGAGCGCTTTGTGGCGAAGGCACTTCAGTTGTTTGGTCCATCGCGTTTTGCGCCGCAAATGGAAAAACAAGTGGTTTAATTCGATCATTTTGTTTATGAAATGATTTTGTATTATCTGATTATCTGGCCCCTTTTCCAAGAGACGCATTAAATCTCAGTGAACATAACTAGTTTGGGCTTTTTTTATTGGTGGGTACTATTTATTTTTATTCATTTATGTTGATAATTAACAACAGTTCAATGCCCGAAACTGGGTCCAAAGTCACGTGATTCTGACACATCAACAACCTTGGGAAATCTTTGATATACTCCTGATTCCTGAACCACAAACACTCGGAAACTGCACAGTGCACCTGTATCACGGATGATACTACGAGACGCCAGTTGCGCCTGACATGACTTTGACAAACAGGTCACCGTCATAGGTCACGGGTCATGCAATTTGGAGGTTTGCAATTTTCAGAGTTTGTGTCAAATTGTTCAAAAGTAGGGTATTTAAAGATTCATCGCGTTCGGTTGATAACTATTACCCAATTACTTGAGCTGTAATTGGGTGAATGCCTGTTGCTCATTGTCATTAAATAAACTACGTGAATTATTTCGGGAAAAACGAGGGGGTGGCATGTGCACCCTTCCTACCTGGGCAAGGGTTAAACAGATTTCACCATGTTGATCTACATCTCTGTTGCTATGTCTGTTGAGTTCATAGGCGTACCCAAGGGATGGGGGTGAGGGCAAAAAGGGGCCAATTCCCCCCCCCCCTGAATGGTCCGTGCGTGCCTTGGCCAATGGACCACCTTTATAAATAAGCCCAGAAGGCCCCTATTTTCTCTCTAAAGACCACGCGAAGCGTGGTTATAGAGTGTTTAGAGCACAACAGAGGCTCTTCAGAGGTTCTTCAGAGGTTTTTGAGGTCAGAGTACCCCTTAAGGTGGCCAGAGTGCCACCTCGGGCGTCCACAGAGTGTCTTCTCAGGTGACAAGAGGGCCCCCTCAGGTGGTCAGAGTCATAGACCTCCGTGGCATGTTTTCCGACTGTCACGCGACGGCCCCGGGTTCGATTCCCGGTGGTGCCGGTTCCGGGGATAGGCACCCGGATCAAATCCCCTGCCTCCGAGTGGAGGGGGTCCCATGGGAGGTCCAAACCCAGGCCCCTCATCGCCCCCTCCCCGGCATCTCTCTCCCGGACAATGGCACAAGGCCCAACCGGATGAAAAAAAGTCATAGACCACGCAAAGCGTGGTCTTTAAAGGGAATGTTTCACATTAACATTATATTTGAGTTGAGATAGCCATGTTGTTGGATTTGCATTAAAATTAAGTATTGTAGAAGTCAAAACAACCTCAGAGGTCTAATAAAAAAGAAATTCGGTTGGTTTGACATTGCAACAAAGAACCCTTAGTGTATTTGAATAAATGTTCCAAAGCCAATGTCGTCGACAACCAACTTTCAATTGACAATGAATGAGTGTACTTAAATCTATATCCACCACCAGAGTGAATTGTCCAATGTTGATTAGCCCATTGAGTGAAATTTCCATTATTAGCACTGCATATGCTTCTATGTGCGGAGAAATATTAAGCTAACGGTAGGAACACCCCATCAACAGTTGTGGCCTACTTTGAAGACCTTTTGTTCTGTATTATTCAAAATGGAAATCCAAGTGCAAATTCCAAAAGTTATGTCAATAATGTTTTTTGGAAAACCGAACTTCTTGTAAAAACAGCAGGAACTGTCTTATATTTGTTGATGTATCGCATGAAGCATTGACCAGCCACGCATCACACATTTGTCAACTCAAACTCCGACGCTAACATTTGACGTTTGTCTGGCTACGTTGTGACAAGGTTGCAACACAACACACAACGTTGTGATAGTGTAATTTGTAGACTCAGGACTTGTCAAACTTCCTTGTGAACGCTTATAAATACGTTTGAAACAACGTTGCTACAACGTTACGCTTTGACAACATAGCGTAACGGACTTAGATAGATAGATAGATCAGATTATTATATACACATCCCCGACTGGGTGGCTTTCAGAGTTGCGCGGTCAATTGAGGGTTGAACATTGGAACATAAACGGCACAGCACAAGAAACGTACGAGCCATGGCGGGAAAACACAGACTCAGAAACACACCAACCCATCCATCGCTACAAATACTGCGCATGGTCGTAG
Source organism: Semibalanus balanoides (assembly GCA_014673585.1). Taxonomy (NCBI): domain Eukaryota; kingdom Metazoa; phylum Arthropoda; class Thecostraca; order Balanomorpha; family Balanidae; genus Semibalanus; species Semibalanus balanoides. Next base: position 4,656 of record VOPJ01004528.1, read on the forward strand.
CTATCGTGAAGGTATGTATCGTCCGCAGTTTTTTGCGGTAGAGCGGCGTCGCCAAACATTCACTTTACGTGGTTGATCAACAATCTTAGTAAGTTGGTGAATATGTTTAATTTAGATAATTGTACCCATTGCGAGCTGTTATTCAAAGTTTCTAGAACAAAAGTTAGGAACATGGCGGTAACGATACAACGTTGTCTGTAACGTTTCAGACAGCGACGTTATACACTTCGGCTTCAACAACATTTCACGACGTTGTCGCAACGTTGTTAAAACGTAAAATTCCAACTTGATTTTTCACTACTTTGTTTACAGAGGTATCGTTACCTGGGGATAGTACCATTATGGGTGATTTTTAATTGCAAATCGGTTCCAATTGACAGAAATATTTTATAACATATCTCCACGCAGAGTAAATTTTGCATTGGCACTTGAGTGAAATACATTAGTTGTACTGAATGCTTTATTGTGCGGATAAAGCAGCTACCGTTCGAGCTAACCATACAACAGTTGTCCTTTTCCAAAGACCATTGTCTGCATTATTTTCAAATTGAATCCAATGAAAACTGAGAAAGAAATTGACAATTTCATTTAAGCATTGATCAAGTCCAATACATTTCGTGTGGTCGGACGGGGCGGAGCAAGGTAACTGCATCTGGCGACGGTTCAAAAAAGCATAGTGCGGTGGAATCACAGTGGAGTACTCCCTTATGACGTATGCGAAAGTCGTCAGAATATTGCCCTTTTTGAATATGCCCAAATAATCGCCCACTGGTTTTTGCTTCAAACTCAGCAACTAGGGTCGTTTTGGAAGGACATTGTACAGATTTAGACTGTTTCTCAGCTACCCACGACAATGCTGTATCTCAGTTAATAACTAACGTTAAAGTGTATATTTCTTTAATGAATTCAGAGCACTTCAGTGTTTTTTGCCGGGTTTCTTTAGGTCAGGTGCCCCCTTCAGGTCGGCCCTCAGGCGGCTCTGGAGTTTCATGGATGCAGAGCAACCAAGGCCTTTGTAGTATCAACTGGACCTCACACATTTGGCTAGTGCAGCCAGAGACGCAGCCAGACCTTCGACAAGGGTGGGCACGGCATCCCAAGGGGCCCCCTCAGCAAAGGCCCCTTCCCGAAAAATGGCGCAAAAATAAAATTATCCTCGGATTTAGGCCACTTTATTTTGCAGGGCCCCAAAAAAGTCGCAAAAAGGGACGTCGCCGATAATTTTTTAGTGAAAAAGTCGGTCCAATGGGGGAAACGTGCACCCTGTGCCTCCTGCTAGTGCCTCAGTGCACGAAATAGGGCCTGTGTCCACGGTGCTCTTGCATAATTTCGGCAGATTTCACCGGCCTGGCCAAATACGGCGATTTTTTGTGGATGTTCCTGGGGTCCCCTGGAAATTAATGTTTTTGTGATTTTGTTTTCGAAAAAAAGTTTAAAATTTGTCCCTCTAAAATTATAGTGGGCCAAATCCGATGATTTTGTTTTGTAGTGGGGTTACCTTGTGCCACCCGACCGAAAAATTGTCCCTCCCCCTGAAGCGAATCCTGGGTACGTCACTGGTTGAGTTGCAGATGATTGTAAGGGGTCCACGAATCTGTTGCTGAATGTTAATGTTATTATTTCGCTATCTTCGCATATGATTCCAAATGCTTACAAATTTAAAATAAAAGAATGTCAGCAGAAAAAGGGACACACCCGGGATATGACATTCTTCGATCTTTCTGTTCTACAAAGGCACAGAAGGTGTCAAATTTGTGTCGTCCCAAAAATTTCTGCCCGCATCGTTTTAAGCGACGACAAAAATAATTTGCAAAAATATAGATTCTAGCCTAAATATCTACCTTAACCCGCGCCCCACTGGGGGGGGTGTTTGAACACCCCCCTCACTGTTTTATCAAGAGAACGAAAAAACGGCGGCGCGTAGCGCGCCAAATTTGCAAACTATCACTGATTTCTTTCCGGACATTTTGCGAAAATCAAGTTTCGTTCAGTCAGGTAGTCACCAGGGTCAGGTCAAGTGAGCCCTACCTACAAAAACGTTTGGCGCGTCGTGCCATAAACACGTTTGTAGGGATCGTATTAACTTTCAGGATTACATTAATTCATTAGTAGTTACAAATGTTATTTTGGATTTTTTTGTATCGGTGACCTTAGGTCGGTCAATTTGCGATCTCCCATTATAAGTCAATGGAGAAATAATCAAATTGCTTTCTTTGTCGACGATATCATCCATTTTCCTTCTGGATGATGTTACATATGATATTATGTATGATCCAAGTGCAGGTTTTGCATCAGGGAACATAACGGGTTCATTGAGGTCATCGAGTCCCAACACCTTTTCTTCAATAACCTGGCCACAATTGAAGATAGAGAACTGAAACTTTCACCAGTGTGTTTGTCTCGTCAAGACAGCATCTACTGATATGCAACATGACCTACTTGTGGTCACCACTTGACCTTGACCTGAGGTCATTTTTTTAAGTTGACTTAACATGATCAAATGTGACATATTCAAGCGCCTTGACTGAGACAACACGATGGTCGTAAACAGTATGGGCGTTATTCTTTGTTAGGTAAGAAGTTATTTACGAACTATTTTTTTGCCAAAATCAGCTTTTTTGACTTTAATGACCCTCTAGAGGCCTAACTATTGACCTGAGGTCATTTTTGAGGACATACATGCGATAGCAAATTTCAATGGGCTAGCATAGTTTTTTGAACGTTTGTTTCTAGATAGCATAGTTTCCGAGATATTGGGGTTTTGGAGCCGATGTTCATAAAACTTGAAATTTGACCTTTGATGACCTTAGTGACCTGAGTTTTGACGTGGCGAAAAAAAAAACTGAAATAGTTTCGAAATGATTTTTGATAGCGGTTCGAACAATGTCTTTTTGTTTTGGTCTACGTGCCATGGACGATTAAGGGGGTGTTCAAAACCCCCCCAGTCGGGCGAAGGAAATGCGGAGGCCCAGTCGGGCGCGGGTTAAAAGGAATTAGTTCACCTTTGAAAAAAACGCTTGAAAAAGCTCAGAAATGATGAAGAGAAGGCAAGAAATTAATATCATATTACTGAATAAGTCAAAGAAACCTTATATTTACGCGGAAAAAGCAATTAATAATTTAATTATTCTGTGATAACTCATATTTTTTTCCTCAAAGTAATGCGAAATCAGCTGGCTGAGGAGCACACAACGTCATCGATTTAGTGAGGATCGTGTCTTATCATGGTGTACTGCCCATAGTACTTTGTTGAAGATGCCGGAAAATACAACGCTTTGAAAACCATCACCAGTACTTCCCCTTATGTAGGTATTCGTCACTATTATATCTTCACCATTGAAAAGATGTAGTGTCTGCCACCGTCGCCTCACGTCCGTGCTCTGGGGCATCCGTCTGATTATGATGTTCACAAGCGTCATTTCACGGTCTACACTGGGCACTGGCGTACCGGTCTCGCCGGCCGCCCCCTATCACTCAGCGGGCCGCGCTGCGCGCGGGCGGCCAATCAAAACAGCGGCACGCGCGTACTGGTCTGGTACGCTGTCGAGGTGGGGTTGTGAGGTGGGAGGGGACAAGTATCAACAATTTCTTGTACTCGAGGCCTGGAACGTTTCAGGCAGGCGCTGAACGCACGCATTACGTTTACAGAACGATTGTTAGAAAAATGTTTTATAGGATTTAAACATACAAAATCACTATGCATTAGGCATTACCTGACAAAGTTCATTCTGCAATAAAAAGATGAGTACTGAAAACAGTATGGTTTTTGTCCAGCACTTACATTTCCCCAGTCTTAGTCATCTGTTGCTCATAATCATACGTCAACTCAGCCCAAAATAGCCAATCAGCATTGAGTCCGGGTATACCCGGTCCCGACTTTTAGGACCTGAATATTAAACAATAGAGGTTTCTTTGGAAAATGTGAAAGCGTCACAAGTCATTTTCGAGCATGCGCCACAACTTGGCTATCTCAACTCTGTTAAAGGTGAACTATTCCCTTTAACACTCGCCCGTGTAGGACAAGATCACTGCGTGACCGTGAAGGGGGGTACGACCCCCTTGGCGTTTGGCCCCTAACTGAGCTAGAGTTTCGATCAAAAAACGAGCGTATTGCTTGTGACGAGAGGAAGCCATTGACATCTGATTTTAAGATCCTGGGTAATTAGGTGAACTCTGAGGTCATGTCAAAGCCAAAATGTCATCAAATTTGTAATGCGTAAAAAATAAAAACTTATCGAGCTAAAATCGTAAAGAACATCTTAGGATGCTAAAAAGACGCCATATTTGAAATCAGCATCACAAAATGATCTCAAACCTGCCAAATGAAAAAAGTTCATGCCAGGTCATCTGAGGTCAGTGACGTCGGTTGACCTTTGGCAGTGCATGACCCCAGTTGAACAAATATTCATTTAAAATGGATCCCAGAATTGAAATCAGCGTCAAAACTGCACTAGAAACGGACAGAAGACGAAAAAAGTCATCTGAGGTCATCGGAGGTCACGGTCAGTGACCTCTGTTTACCTCTGGAAAGGTCAATATAGATCGCAATCTCTGCAGAGGCCACAACTGTCACCAAGAAACACCTTTGTATATGCTCCTGAACAACAAACATTCGGGAATTGCACATGTTTTCAAGGATCGTTACTTTACAGGGGACGCCAGTTTTTGTCAAAACACGACCTTGAGAAACAGATCACAGTTTTTTTTTTTTCCTTAAAGGGCAGTATATATGGTTAAATCTTACCACACACACGAACACATCAACATCTCGCCGAGCATCGGCATCTGTTGCAGCCGTCTGGCCAAGCCGAACGGTGCCCGTCACGTTGCGATAGGCCGTCCCGGCTCCGGGAGACTGGGGTTACGCCCCGGCCGGGGTGAGCTGTGGGGTACCTCCCCGGCGCCCAGACAGGCCGCTGCCCCCCGCCCGCACTGCGTCGCTGACGCTGCAGTGCCCTTCGCCGACCGGCGCGCGACCCGTCAGTACCGTTTAGGACTGGCGCGCCCGCGCCGGCGACCGACGCCTCTTATAGGGCCGTCCCAGGTTGGCCCGGATTGGGTTAGGACGGGGGCGCACCCAGTACATACACAATTGGCGTTCCACAGGTGACATGTTCATAGGCACTTACAAATGGCTCACAAACATACATGCTTTGACATACATGCTCAGTAACGCCTATGGTTCACACGAGATAATCCAACTACCATTCTGGTGCAAAGTTAGACGGCACAGTCTAATCATCAGGATTTGCCTACTCGTCGAGACCGGTGCGTTCACTTAAATTCCTAATACATTACGGCAGTGATAAACGGTGCCATGCTCGCTGTAGGCTATCTTAACTTTGAGTTTTTAGTCGCAATGCACTTTTCCATTGTTAAAACTTGTTATCAACGCCGGGGCGAAATTGCTTGCACATTTGGAGAGGTGGTGTCATCCACTATATGCTTGCGGTGCGTGCTTTGCAGCGCAATAATCTTCAAATTGATCTGACAACCTTGTTTTTTCTCTCATCCGAATTAATACTTGCACAGTTGATAACTGGTCTGATGATGTCATTTTCGCGTTTACCGTGCATGCCAATTCTCTCCAAAATGAATGTAGATCGGCACATCGGAAAAAGTAATGCTGCATTGTGTCGACTTCTCCACAGTTATCACAAAATGGATCGCCAATGACCCGCCTAGTGTAAAGAAATTTCCTATTGGGGAAATATCTGTGGATTATCCTATGCTGTAGGCTTTGCAACCTGGTCGACGTTGTCGCTTTAAACGCCATCTCATATACCTTGTGCCATTCATCACCAAATTCCATTCCTTCTGCCTCCCATCGCCTCTGCGCAGTAGGAATATTATCAGGTATCTGCTTGACGTAAAAATGGCTAGATTTAATGTTACTCAATGCTACCTCTTTTCCTTTAATTACGATACTGGGTTCCTCTCTACGTTCATCCACAGTAAGCGGTGCGCTACCGATCAGCGTCCGTTTCCACTGATTGGGAATCGCACGACACCAGCCCATATACACGAGTGGATTTACTCGTGCTGTGGGGTAGCTCTCTAAGAATCCCTCATATGTTAACAGAGCGCCTTCACCATCCGTAATATCGTCAATTAATGCAACTTCTTGCTCTGCCATTTGGCCTAGACCACAAAGCTTAACGTTAGGGTCCTGGCACCCGTCATACACACTTGTGTATGCCACGATGTATCTATAGCAATCTCCTAATTGCTGTCTTCTCCCGATCGTTGCCGGTGCTTCAGATTTGCTTGCAGCACTTCGAATTGTAACCGTTTATAGTTGGTTATTCCATGGCACCAGCATCTTCCATTTTAAATGTTAAAATGCTCGGAATTTCGGCGCATCCGCTTGTCTATCCCTTATGCTCATTCGTTCAAGTTATTACCTTATATTGTTCAGTGCTCTCGGATTCTTTCTTGCATCAGTCTAACCTTGTACGACAGTGTGGGCTATCATTCGCGAGCAGCCGCCCCACCATAATCCAGTAATTTGGTTTGATCTAGTGTGCCCATGATCAGTAGATTGCTGTGTGCACCTTACCCTCCGTTTTCCCGTTCTGTTCCAGCATGATCATTAGTGCCTTGGCCACCTTGAGGAGGACGGCTCGCCACACGAATTTCATAGATGTGGCTCTGGATGGTAGCCAGCTTTTTCTTCTCAATTCGGGTGGCTGCCATGAGGTATATGAGCTGTGACACCACCAAAGACTTGGCTACTGTTATCCGCCCTTTAATCGTCATATCGCGCTGCGACCATTGATCTAATGTGCCCTTTATTTTCCTCTCCACCGCGTCAAAATTCTTTTGATTGCAGTTTTGCGTGGCACTGAACCACACACCGAGTATCTTCGTGCTCGCAGTCGGCGTGCAACCACAAATCTGTTGCTCGCAGTCCTTTTTCCGCCCAAGCCACATAAACTCGCATTTATCCATGTTAAGTTTAAGCCCTGAAATGTCCCCGAAATCGCTTACCAATTGTATGGCCTTTTCGGCATCAGAGATCCCTCTAACAAACAGAGTTGTTCTCGGCCAGTACTGAGTCAGTTTGAAAAAACTACCACCAACTCCTATTGCCCTGGATATCTGTTTTGTCTCTGATTTATGCAAAAATCTCCACCACTAAGCAAATAAGGAGCGCGCGGGACACCCCTGCTGCAAGCCACGAGAAGGCCGAAACCATGCCGACGTAAATCCGTTGTTGCTTACTGTTAGCTCAGATCTGTGATGCAGCAACTTGATCCAGCTGATGAAACTATCACCAAAGTTAAACTCTTTAAGTGCTTCATATACGAAACCGAGCTCGACCGTGTTGAAAGCATTTCTGAAATCGAGTGCCATAAGAAGTCCGTCCAGTCTGTCCGCTCCGCAGTAGTGTATGACGTCTGCTATAGTCCGCAGATTTGTGCCAATGTACCTGCCCCTCATTGATCCTGTTTGATCTGCCGCGACGACTTTTCCCATAACGGCCATCATTCTATTGGCCAGAACCTTGGCAACGATTTTATATATAATGTCTAGCAAACATATTGCTCTCTTGTTCTTAATCATTTTTTGGTCGCCCTTTTTCGGTAGCAGCGTTAAGACACCTCTGCGCTGGGTAGCAAAAAATATCCCATTTTCCCTGGCCTGATTGACATAAGGCTACCACCATATCTCCCAAGTCATTCCAAAAGAAAAGGAAAAATTCCTTTGAAAATCCAGAGACTGAGGGAGACTTATTGTTCATCATACCTCTCAAAGCTCTTTCACATTCCTGATTGGAGATGTCTCCCTCCCAGATCTTCATCCGCCTGGCTAAGGTGCGGACAGACCGGGGCTGCAAAAAGTTTGCAACCTGCGAGCCATCGAATCCCTGGCCTTGCGCTGCGTAAATGCCCTCATAATACTCCCGGCAATAGTTCAGGATGTCCTGATTACCTGTCACATATTCGCCATTTGGTCTTTGCAGCACCGCTATATGCTTCTCCTTGTCTCTACGCGCGTTAAGCCTAAGGAAATATTTAGTCGGTTTTTCCCCTTCCTCCAACCAACGAGCTCCCGACCGAATCATGG
>VOPJ01004531.1:0-13696 GCA_014673585.1 Semibalanus balanoides
TATATATATATATTTATATATATATATATATATATATATATATATTTATATATAAATTTATATATATATATATATTTATATATATATTTATATATCAAATTTGGCGACCCATCAGCCGCCGCCTTTCCACAAACTCATAGGTGGAGTGCCTCTTGCACGTGCGCACTTTTTTTAAATGTCACGAACTACTTGCCCGACCGTGTTGAAATCAGGGACTATCATGGGCTGGGTGCACCCCTGGGTGCCCACTCAATTCTTCCAAATGTCTGGGTTGGGTATGCATTTTTTTACTTTTCATGGGTACTGGGCGGGCATGGGTATGACAATTTTGGAATAATAGTCACTAAGAGTTATTCTTTACTTGACAACCAGATGGTTAACCAGGCAATTTGTGTTATGATATACGACACTTAAACAATAGACTTTGACAATTATATGACGACAATAAATTGTGGTAAGTAATAGGGCAGTAATATTGTTTAAATCATGTCTGATTCTAGGTCTGATCCAATATGATAATGTTAACCACTAAGTGTTCGATAAGTTAAAATCAGCAGCAACACACAGGTGTCTAATATTATTTCTCGTAAATATTATGAAAGTCAACATGCTAGGGCAAATAATAAAATAATTTTGTGAAAATAATTATCTGCCTTATCTGAATGGGCCCCAATGGGCATGGGTATTCATATTATTAATTTGAATGGGTCTGGCCTTGGTGTTCATGGGTTTATACTGGGTTGGGCTTGGGGTTTTGACACCCATGATAGTCTCTGGTTGAAATTCACCATACATTTCCTTTGCGCTCGCTCGTTCATCGCAAACTGCGGCGCCTTACTGGTAATGTACCCAAAAGCATCCAGGCTGGTGAAGCCGCTGATTGACTGAAAGCCACTTGAAGGTCGATGGTCCTGGTGGGAGTGCCGCGAAATGTATTTATTGAACGTTGGCTGGGTCAGGGGCGGCGCTGGCCCCTTGAGACTAGGTAGGCAAGACAATATTATCCTACAAAACATCGATAATCATAAATCATAATACTTCACATCTCATATCGATAATATTTCATAACATAGGCGCATCGATAATGCTTCATAATATAGGTGGCTAGAAGCTGCAGTTTCCAACCCATCTCCAACGCAAACCAATCCATCTTCCACACTTTCACATTCATGGCGTTTATATACGGCCTCGGCTATAGCAGTAGGTATAGCACTCCTAATTTAACGAATTTCTCCGGGATGAAGGCTCCTTATGCAAAAAAGCATGTGAACTGAGCCTTTTTTTTCATCGGGGTGAGCTATGCTGCTATTTTCCTGGAGATAGATGCCGGGGAGGGGGCGAGGAGGGGCCTGGGATAGATAGATTGGGATGACACGGATTATCACTGTGGTTGCAGCGCGGAAAAACAGTCGTTTTTCTAGAATGATGACTCATTCAAAAAGTGTTTTGAAATAATAATTGAATGTAGCAAGCTAGTGCGGGCCTAAAATAACAATTGGTATTGCAGTCATATTTATTTTCTGAAGTTATTGCGCTTGAAAAGGGTGTGTTCTTCTCGATTTTCTCGTCTATTTGCCGACCTTACAGCTACTATCTACCAGCAAGTCCCTATAGATTTATACACAGGCTGGTCGAGAATCTAGTAGGACGAGGTAGGCAAGCTTAGGCAAAGGTATCTTTTTTTCACATTGTGCTTAATTTATGGTTTCGAATGATATTTTCTTGGAAAATGTGGAAAAATTTGCTCCAAAATAGGCCTATTCTGATTGCAAAGAAACATATAAAACAAAGATAAAAAATGAAAAGAAGGGGAGATAAATATCGGTATCGGAGATGGCTACCGGACTGGGTAGGAATTGCCTACCTTGCCTACATGGGAGAACCGCCCCTGGACTGGGTTACGGCTGCTGCGAAAATGAAGTAAACAATGCGATATGTTGCGGTCCAAGTTACAATTTGATATTATGCTTGAAGTCTCAGTAATATGTCTCTTGTTTTTAATCATTATTGAGCTATCGTTATGTCTCGGCATCAATGCCCTTTTAAGAAACCCCAAGTATACGATGCCAGAATTGTCTACGAAGATTTAGATACACCATTTCGTAGCAAAAGGGCTTACACCATTACCCAATAACGACGGTCATCATCCTTGCTTTTCAAACTCAATATTTATCAATTAAGTGGCGTTTCAACCCAAAAATGTCACTATTGTCTTCAGCGGTATCATTTGTATATGTTATACTACAACCGGTGTATATTAAAACAACTTTGAAAAAGGTGGAACATTGCCTTTATCACGCGCCCTGGAGGGCCTCTGAGAGTTCCACGCCCCGGAGGGGGGATTCCCCCCTTGATCTCGAAAACCATGCAACGTAACCAGCGGAAAACGGATCAAGATAGCTCGAGACGAACTATATATTAAGTACTTCGTTTTTTAGGGCAGGCGAATTTCAAGGTCACTGGAAGTCATCAAAGATCAGATTTTCCAAATTTAGGACTTTGCTTTAGATACCCTCAATTATTTTGGAAACTATGATAGCTAGGAGCAAACGAAAAAAAAATGGAAAACTCTTGAAAAATGTAATCGAATTAGGTGTCCTCCAATTTGAGCCCATGTGAATATCTTGGACTCCAAATCTCATTGAAGGTCAAAAAGGCGATTTGTTATGAAAAAGGGTGTTTGTGAATAACGTTTTAACTAATAACGATAAAGCAGTTATTTTGACGCCGTTATGTTTGTCTCGTCAAGGCGCTTCGAATAATATTCATCTTCAGAGGTAAGGTCAACTGGGCAATTTGATCTCAGTTCATGGTCAAATGGTGACCCAAATAGGTAATTTTCCACATTGTGAGACGTGTCTCGACGAGACAAATATGTTGGTACCGTTTTCACGTCTCTATCTGCATTTTGTCGAGAGCTATTGACAAACAAGTGTTGGCTGTCACAAAATTGACCCTGACTTAAGGTCGCCGATATACGAAATCCAAGACAAATAAATTGTAGGTATTCATGACCTAATGACATCCTGCAAGCTTGAAACCGATCCCTTTACAACTATGTCTGCATACCGCCACACGCTTTCTGGAGGTGAGGTCACCACGTGACCTGGTCTGGTTACATGACCTAAAATGACCCGAGGTCAATAATTTGACATGATGTGGAAAGCTCATTTTCGAACAGGTTTGCAAAAAACGGCCTCCGTTTTTCCACTATCGTCGAAAAACCGAATGTGTGTGCGGATTTTGTCCCTCCCCCTTGAGGGCGCGTGTTAATCCTTTGCTATTCTAGTCATGTACACCGCTGCCACGTGATAAGCAAATAACTCGTTGACGTAATCTGTTCAATGCTGCCTATTTTGGATCACGCAGTAACTCCCTGTTTCGCAGGTGGATACATTCTCCACTGTGTCCACTGCGACTACGTGTGTCTGGGACAGGATCGTCTGGACAAACACGTGAAGCAGCATCACGGCCACATCGGCAGGGACGGCAAACACAAGTGTGAGTGGTGCGAGTACTCCACAGACGTTATGACTAACATGAGAAGCCATCGTGTGACACACACAGGAGAGCGGCCGCACCGCTGTGATGACTGCGGTAAGGCGTTTTCTCGGCGGGTTACTCTTATGAGTCACCAACTTAAACACACCGATCAGTGGCTGTACGGATGTGACGTCTGCGGCAAGACGTTCTCACAGGGCAGTCACCTGACGAGACACGAACGTATCCACACCGGGGAGATGGTCAGCCAGTGTGAGCTGTGTGGCGCCATGTTTTATTTGGTGTCTAGTTACACCCGACATATGAAGTTTCACAATGGCGTCAAGGCACACCGGTGCCAGGTGTGCTCGGCCCGGTTCGTTACACGGACGGACCTCACCACACACATACTACGGACACACACGAGGAAGCGGCCGTACGGCTGCTCCTCCTGCCCGGCTCGGTTCGTTACACGGACAAACCTCACCACACACATGCGGACACACACGGGGGAGCGGCCGTACGGCTGCTGTTTCTGTGCATCCCGGTTCAGTACACGGGGATGCCTCACCACACACATACGGACTCACACCGGAGAGCGGCCGTACGGCTGCTCCTCCTGCCCGGCCCGGTTCAGTACACGGAGAGACCTCACCACACACATGCACACTCACACGGGGGAGCGGTCGTACGGCTGCTCCTCCTGCCTGGCCCGGTTCAGTACACGGGGAAGCCTCACCACACACATACGGACTCACACGGGGGAGCGGCCGTACGGCTGCTCCTCCTGTCCGGCCCGGTTCAGTACACGGAGTGACCTCACCACACACATACGGACACACACAGGGGAGCGGCCGTACGGCTGCTCCTCCTGCCCGGCCCGGTTCGTTAAACGGTCACACCTCACCGAACACATGCGCACACACACGGGGGAGCGGCCGTACGGCTGCTCTTCCTGCCCGGCCTGGTTCGTTACACGGTCAAACCTCACCGAACACATGCGTACTCACACGGGGGAGCGGCCGTACGGCTGCTCCTCCTGTCCGGCCCGATTCTCGCATCAGTCGACCATGACGAGGCACGTCATCTCCCGCCACACACACGACTATAGATACAGGTGTGGCCGGTGTAACAAAGGCTGTATTGCTCCCAGCAGTCTACAGAAGCATGTAGAGAAGTGTTCGGCTGTCAACTTATGCACACAAGAGGCGATTGGCGTATTAAGACACTGATGATGGTGATTGATGCTTTAGGAGGAGGATTGGTGTTATATTTGGACACTGGTGGTAGATTGTAATTATTTTATCCTGTAGCAAGATGTTTTGGTAATGTTTATTATATGCGTCCAACTAATTGGTCACCAGCCCAGTCCAATAGCTGTTAGGCAAATTGCCTCCAATCGTTCTCTTCCGTGATTATGTCGTTGCTTGGCTATTAACGGCCGTCTGCACCATAGCGTATGTTGTGTTTAATCCACTGCATAGCTCTTGCATACCGCCACCCTGAACAACACGCACTATGGTGGACGTCATGGGTAACGATAACAAAGGAAAGGATGGGTGTGTTGTTGATGATGGTGGTCGGATGATAATAACAAAGGAAAGGATGTGTGTGTGTTGTTGATAATGGTGGTAGGGTATGATCTCCCTTCTTGGCACTCCCTTCCTCCCTCTGCTGGGTCTCGCTGTCGACTGACAAACACCTTACCTTACCTCGTCTGTCCACCGACCCTCCGGTCCCGTTGTAGCCCTCTCCCCGTGCCCCGCCACGCTGTCTCGCGCTGTCCCCTCCACCCCTCTCCATCTAACTCCCGCCAAATCGCCGTACTGTGTGACGTAGGACCTCTTACTTACCTCGGCATCCTAACCGACAATAGGTCTCCCTGTTATTGATTCATACTCTGTGACTGGTGTGTATTGATATGTTATCGAGACGTCAGGCTAAACAATTGCTTTTGCCCCGTACATGCAGTGTGGACGTGTGATTGAAATGAGTTCGATGCATTACTGTTGGTGTGTTTAAATACATGTGCAGCTGATGAACGCATATTCTCTGTTTCTCCTTCAATGTCACATTACGAATATTGATATACATTATGTATACTGGCGTATATACATTGGCGGATCTACGGTTGGGCAAAATTTGAAATTGACCCCTTCCCCCCCCCAAAAAAAACGCATAAAATCGACGCAAAATTGACACATTTATGATATAGAAGCAAATCTAAGCAACTTTTACCAAGGAAAGTTTGTTTTAAATCACCTATCAATGCATAGGCAAGCAAAATCCGAAGAGTTTTCATAATTATGTGAGACTTGCATAATATTGCCCCCAAATCCCCGTTCTCGATGCGCCTGTGCGTATATACTGGGCTTGACTACGATAAGCAAGTGCGAGGATAACGTATCGTAATTCAAGAATTACGATACGATATCCATTATCCACGATTATGATACCGTAAAAGACCCTGACGTTAAAGTGTGTGGGGGGGCGCCCCGGTTCCCAAGTTGGGGGAAGGCAAGCGCCCCTTCTCCACCCCCCGCCCCCCACGTGTCCCTGAGCCTATGCTTTACGACAATGCACTAAAGGTATTTCATTTTATCTTCCCATCTTGCTCGGAGATGACTATATCTTCTTACGATATCAGCTGCAACGCAATCAGATTAGTTGTCATACACTTCACCTGACGTGTGTGTTTCAGCGTTACTACCTTCTAATAAGTGGGAGGTCAACTTCCAGGGGGTCGCCTTACGCAGAGGGGGCACCCTAGTCCAGAGAAGCGTGGACCCATGAACTTCCTGGCTTTCATTTACTTAATTTCCCTGCCACTCTTTCGCATAAAAAGAGCATTTTAACTTTCTACCAGGGATAATGGGCATTCCACGACATTTCGACAATTTTGTTATCCAAATCAGGGCTGCGGGGTCGGAGTCGGAGTCGGTGATTTCGGCCGGAGTCGGAGTCGGTAAAATTTTGCCGACTCCGACTCCGGCTGTCAGTTATGGGCAGCGCATAGGAAGGTATAGGCGCATTTTCATGAACCACCGGTGGCGATGACTTCAGAAATAATTTCTCTTCGACTTAGTTTGGTTCGATTCCCTCGCCAATCAATTATTTATCATGATATAGGTACTAAGGATTTATTCAAAAAACTGTACTTAGAAATGCCAAGAAACAATATTATGAAAATAGGTTTAGAGAAAACCAAAATGATTCAAAGAAAACATGGAATATTATCTCTGAATTGATGGGGGAAAATACTGATTCGAAAAACACTCCTCAACAAATAAGGAATGGAAAAAATGAGATTGTTGTAGATGGGAAAAACAAAGCTGAAATACTTAATGAATATTTCTCAGAAGTTGGTACTAAACTAAAAAATGTCATAATTCCCCCAAACTTTGATCCATTAGAACTAATAGAATCTGTTAACCCGCCATTGGCTGGGGGGCGAAAAACGCCCCCCCCCCCCTCAGGGATTTTCACAATAGCTCACAAACGAACAGCGCTATCAACGCCAAACTTCGGGTACCTTATCCTCCATCAATTTGGCGTCTTCAATGCAAATTTTGAAAAAAATAGTCGAAAATTTTTCGAGCTATATCGAATTTAGTGACGTCACTACACACCTCTTTGGCGCAAATATCAGGTAAGCTCTAACAGGCTGTAAATAGACCATTCCTTAAGCAAAATGCAATTAAAAAAATCAAAGGATAGAAAATTGCAAGGGGTAGAAAATGGCTATCTCGGATTTTTGAACATTTTGGGTTTTGACCCCCAAAAAAACAAAAAGTCAGTTTTCGGGAAAAAATGTCCACAAAATCAACATTTTTTAAAAAAATTAAAAAACCGGAAGATATGTACGAGAGCCACATATGTACATTACCCTAACCAAATTTCAAAGCCATATCTCTATTTTTGAATCACTGATTGCTTCCCAAGTATTATTACCTCATGACGTCATTTTTCAAAAGTACGTTTTGGGGGCTTTATCGACCAGATACATAAAATAAATGGTACCATTGTGTTGCTGAGACAAAACTAGATTATATTAATGTATTTTTTTATTTACATTTATATATTTTCAAATTTGACCTCTAATGACCTGACCTTGACCTTATATCGNTGCTGCTGTTGCTGCTGTTGCTGCTGTTGCTGCTGTTGCTGCTGTTGCTGCTGTTGCTGCTGTTGCTGCTGTCTGTAGCTGCCGTTGCTGCCGTTGCTGCTGTTGCTGCTGTTGCTGCTGTTGCTGCTGTTGCTGCTGTTGCTGCTGTTGCTGCTGTTACTTGTATTCTCTTCTCCCTGCTGTTGCCGACTTTGACACGTGTGTGACGGCTCACTCACTCGCTCGTTTGTTCACTCACTCAGATACCCCCCGAATACAATCAACAGCTGGTCAACGAAGGCGGCGGCTTGTCGTCGCTGCTCCCGAATGCGACGTTTAATGGTAATGGTTTAATGGTTCCTGTCTGATCAACGTCAACTTCAGATCAGGGACGATTTGACTGCATAAAACGTGAATGTCAGAGCCATGTATGACATAATGTGTACACTGAAAATACAGTTTAAAAACATAATTACTCTGTTTAGATTGATTGATATATAATATATTGAATGAAAGTGTGAATACAAATATCAGCCTCAAATACTAAGCAAATACTAAGCAAATACTAAGCAAATACTAAGCAAGTTATATTAGCGGTCGATAAGACAATAAGAGACGAAAGTTATACGCCTAGCCCATCTTCAGGTCTTTAGGTCATCTTCGGGACATATATTTGTAACAAAGTGGTTGTGACGCTTCGTTGTGACCCACTGTGACGTCACTAATGACGACATATCTTTAGCCTTTTATGGGTCTGCCGATGGCCGTCGCCCTAGACTGCGCCTGCGTGAATTCTGACCAGCGGGTAGCCATCGACCGCCACCGGCCGCCGCTCGAGAGTGAGGGACGAGAGCTCGAGAGTCACGGTCGAGAACAGGGACTATCATGGGATGGGTGCACCCATGGGTGCCGACTCAATTTTTCCAAATGTCTGGGTTGGGTATGTATTTTTTGACTTTTCATGGGTACTGGGCGGGCATGGGTATGACAATTTTTGAATAATGTCGCTAAGAGATATTTTGTACTTGAAACAGATGTTTAAACCAGGTTAAATATGATTTGTATATAAATATAGGACACTTAAACAACAGACTTTTGGCAATTATTGACAACAATAAATCGTGGGTAAGTTAAAGGGGCAGTAATATTTTTTTTAAAACCATGTCTGATCCTAGGGTCTGATCCAATATGATAATGTTGACCGCAAAGTGTTCGATAAGTTCAAAACAGCAGCAACACACAGGTGCCTAATATTATTTCTCGTTAATATTATGGAAGTCAGCATGCTAGGGTAATGGTTGCGAATTTTGTGAAAATAATTATTTGCCTTATCTGAATGGGCCCCAATGGGCATGTATTATGAATTTGAATGGGTCTGGTCTGGGTCTGGGCTTGGTGTTCATGGGTTTCGGCTGGGTTGGGCTTGGGGTTTGGGCACCCATGATAGTCTCTGGTCGAGAAGTCACGCTGGAGAGTCACGGACGAGAGCTCGAAAGACCGAGAGTGCCGTGTTGTGCCTGGTACCGTGAGAGACTGTAATACCGCAGAGAGTAAAAGTAGAGGGTGCTCCACCTTGCCGGCCACGCTCTATATATTTCATTTCGAACATTGGGGTGATCGCGAACTAATACAACGTGAAGACTATCACTGCCGTCTGTTTGGAAGAAACTTGACTACAATATTTAATCCTTTGTGAAGTTTGAAAGCAAATTGTTATCATAATTAAAATGGATTAATATTTAATCCATTGAGCAGTATTTTCCCGAAACTGTCGGGCGTTAATGTCATTATTTGCACGACAGTTCGAAACTGTCGGGCCAATAATGTCATTATTCTCCCGACAGTTCTTATTTTGGGGGCGATATAGATTTTGAGCCGCCCTTCTAAATGGCGGTAATCGCCTAGTGAACGACACGTGCAAGAGACAATAATGTGCCTTAAAACTCTCGCCCTGGTGGGGGGTCATTTTGACCCCCCCCCCCTCCTGATGTTTTCCGGAATAGCGGAAAATTGGCAGCGCGCAGCGCCGCCAAATTTTGGATAAGCTGTTTGAAAATTCAATTTCCCACACTTTGACAAAGAAAATTTACTTCAGAAGTCAACCGAGGTCAGGTCATCATGTCACTTTAAGCTGACCTTGCCTTCCAAAATGGTTGTGAATTCGGACCAAGGCCACATTTTTTGCTCGGAAAGATTTTGAACTTGCAGGATTTCATTAACATTAATAAGTACCTACAGCTTGTTTATTCTTTGATTTTTCGTATCGGTGACCAAAGGTCAGGTCAATTTCCTGACCTCCCCATTATAAGTGAATGGGAAAAAAGCAAATGATTCCCTTTCATAAAATATGCATTGGATCAGGCTAATTCTTTCAGAATCATGTTTTTTGGGCTCGTTCTGGAATGATCGAGGTGCAGGTTGTTGCTCAGTTTTGATCTCTACAAGGTTCATTTGAGGGTCATCTGAGGTCATCAGCAATGATTTGCTCATAACTTTTGATAGAAAAGAGATAGAGACGATCGGTTGACACCAATGTGTTTATCTCGTCTGGTCGCATCGACCCATATGCAACATAACCTACCCAGGTCACCAAATGACCTTGACCTGAGGTCAAATTTTGGCATTGATCTTGAAAGGTCACCATGTATATGTTTCAAAGCGCCTTGTTGAGGAGAACACGATGGTGTTAAATTAATTGCTCTATCATTATTAGATAAGAAGTTATTAAGGAAAACAAAATATACCAAAAACTGCATTTTTGACCTTCGATGACCTCTGGAGCCTAAAAACTATTGATCTGAGCTCAATTTGATGAACACCTAGTGCGGATTGGCAAATCATTAGCTTTCGATTCGGCTTTTCCCGTTTGTTCCTAGATTCATAAGTTCACCCGAGATATACGGGGTTTGGTTCGAAGCTGAAAGTCCAAAAAACTGTGAAATTTTACCTTTGAATGGAACCCTCTGGTGACCTCAATATTGGACCTTAAGCTAAAAAATGGTCTCTGTTACTTCGAATGTACACGTCTGAAGAGATTTCAAACGCTTTTCCGCGTCTTTTCTATCTCTTTTCGCTTCGAGTTAGACGGCGGGGTCATTTGACCCCCACCCCCCACCATGGCGAAGTTGTCTCGGAGGGCCCACCTTGGGCGCGGTGTTAAGTTGATGAAATATTCCGTTTAGCCCCCTATTCCGGAGGGATGAAAAGTCATACGAAAATCTGTCGGGGGGGGCCTTATTTCGGCCCCCCCTTCAGGATCTCCGCTGCCATAAGAGCTAGGAAAACATGAAACTTGGTGTGTGACTTAAGGTCGACAAATGAACTCTATTTTGTCTAATTTTTGTTTGACCTTGGGTTCATTATCTCAAAGGTCAAATGACGTCATCAAAAATTATTTTGTCCCAAACATTGATATTTTGTCAGGAAACCTTGGCCATTATCTCGGGAAACTATGGCAGCTAGGAGGGAATCCGAAAAAATCACCGGTAAAGCGTTTTTAATTGCCTTTCACCTGTAAGCATCAGAAATGACCTCAGGTCAAATGGTTTGGAACTGGTTAGAGGTCAACAAATGTTAAAAAAAACATGGTTTTTGAGCAAAATGTTTGGTTCGGTTAAATAACTTTTTATCTAATGTATATACAGCACTTTTTTGGACCATCGTGTTTCTCTCGTCATTGCGGTTCCGAATTCAAAATCATTTTTTGTCAAATCGAAAATTTGACCCCGGTTCAAGGTCAAGGTCAAGGTCATGGCGAGATGTAAGTCGGTCAAAAATACATATCAAAAGACGCGTTATTTGACGGACAAACATTTTGAAGACCATTTCCTGTGAGTCTCTATGATGTTTGTCAACCGAGTTTATGGTAAAAAGGTGTTAGTGACCTTGAAGACCTTTCAGAAGGTCACTGACTTAAAAAAATTCATCTTTTTCATCAAGAAGGGCTAACGATGACATGATACTTGAAGTAATTGGATTGATGCAATGTATTAAACCTCGTTTTTCATTTTCACCATATACTTTATATTTGGAAAGATTAGCATTTGACCTGAAATCAGGGTCATCAAATTATTTAGATATCACCCTAAACTTTTTCAACACTTATTATTTTGGCATGTTTTCTCTCACATGTAATTCCGGTTTTTTGAATCGTTCTCGATAATAAAAAGCTTGCATCATTTTGTTTAAAAAAATGAGTTTTTCAAAAAAAAATTGACTCAAAAATCAAAATTTTTGGAAATTTTAGATAAGCCATCTGAAAAGGAACAATCAAAATTCTCTACCGACGTCTGTTTTTGCTAAAACACTTCTCTTTAACACAACAACTTCTCCATTGAGTGCTTAACCATGCAAAGATTTTTGTGTCAAACGGAACCCGAACCACGCCCCCTAAAAAAACTGTCCTGGACCCCCTTCCTAATAATTCAATTTGGAAAAAAAAGTACACCATTCGATGTTGCAATTGAAATGCTTAGGAAAAGCCAGCAAGGTTTTGAAGATTCTGAGTTGAGTTATGAATGACCCGTACGCGAAAAACCTCAAGGGGGGCCGATTCCTCCCCCCTCCCCCCCCCCGACAGTAATAGGGTTAGGGAAGCCATCGAAAGCGCACGAACTAATTGGGATTCTCCATAGTGAAAATGCAAACACCCATTTTTTCTCCTCGGATCTGGGCCGGTTACCTTTTTTGTTATTCGAGTTTAAAAAAAAAAACTTTTTTCGGGACAAAGTCACTTGTTTCAAGATTTTTCACAAAAACTAAAAATTATATTTTTGTAAAAAAACACTTTTTCGGTGAAAAAAAAATCACAAAAAAGTGATATTCCGTAGCATATACACATATAAGTGGCAATACCGTTTATCTCATACCAACTCGCAGGGGCGTCTTCGAGGATTATTGAGTGGGGGGTCGGCTGAAATGACGAAAAATATAGCTCCATTTTTCGAGTGCATGTTTGCAATATGTTTAATTCGGATTTCCATGCTATAGTAGTTATTTTGTTATTTAGCGTCGTCGCAGGCGTGCCAGTGGAGCGGGATACACTCCCATTCGTCAAAAAGGCATTTCGACCCTTTCACATGCCAACAAAATGACATTCGGCAAAATTATTTTTTGCTCATATCCTCAAAATAACATTTCGGGAAAAATACATTTTGATCTTTTCACGTGTCGGCAAAATGACATTCGTCAAAAAGACACTTCGACTTTTTCACATGTCGTCATTATGACACTCAAACAGACATTTCGAGTTTTTCACATGTCGTCAAAATCACATTTCGGCAACATGACATTTCGATCTTTTTACATGTCGGCAAAATGACATTCGTCAAAAAGACATTTCTACTTTTTCACATGTCGTCAAAAAAACATTTCGGCAAAAACACATTTCGACTTTTTCACATGTCGTTAAAATCACATTTCGGCAAAAAGACTGTCGACTTTTTCATATGTCAAAATCACATTTCGGCAAAATTACATTTCGATCTTTTTACATGCCGGCAAAATGACAATCGTCAAAAAGACATTTCGACTTTTTCACATTTCGACAAAATCACATATCGACTTTTTCACATGTCGGCAAAAAGACATTTCGACATTTTTACAATCGGCAAAAAAACATTTCGACAAAAACGCATTCGCCATTTAGCATTCGGCATATTCACATGTCGTTAAAAAGACATGTCGTCAAAGTGTCCTTCGACGATATGCATTGGCCAAAAAGACATTCGTCAAAATAGCATTCGCCAAAGTGTCCTGTAACCGCCTAGAAGCAGCCCTATTTCACCGGTCGTCAATGAAAATCATGGCGAACTTTTCTGAGTCATAATCGCCGCAATATAACTTTTATAAGAATGAGTAGCGTCCTTCTTGCGTCCGTGGCATCATACTGTTGTCGTTGTGAAGTATCAGACATGATAGTTTTATTCGTAATCAATGACAATCCAAACAAATACCTAAAAACAGACGTTTCGACAACAGAGTGTCTTCGTCAGTGTTGATAAATGATAAATATTTAAATTCCATTACTTTAAATTAAATTCCAATACTTAGAATTGATTTCTCTCTGCATGCATTTCAATGCCTTTTCTTTCAATGGGCAGGAATATGCAC
>VOPJ01004539.1:0-13564 GCA_014673585.1 Semibalanus balanoides
TTTTAGTAGAACACTTACCGATCTTTTAGTAGAACGCTTTCCGACCTTCTAGTAGAACACTTATCGACCTTTTAAAAACCCTGTACCCCAGTAACCATTCTCAGAGAAGAGCAGTATCCCGGCAGCCGTTCTCAAAGAACCACGGTTTTCCTTCTCATTGTAGAACTGTATCCGTTGTCATACAAGTTCGCACAGGGTTCTGAAAACGTGTGGTCTAATTTTGAATAGGGTAAATGAGAACCCCTACCGTTCTACTTTGAGAACGGTTTCCGCACTATTGAAACGCAAATGATAGCGAATAGCATGTATTAAACGACTCCAACAAACACAACGCCTGGTGCAGGGCACGATTCCTGATCTTGGCTCGCAATTCTCAACACATAGCGATCCAACGAAACACAAACGCCCGGGGACCGGGCCCCTGAGTAACCAGACAGCCGCCCAGCGTACGCGGCATGAGTTGCTGCTTTCGGCGGACAGCACCCGCGTCACAAAAAACAACAAATCAGCTTCAATACAACGAACAACGAAAGCAACAACACTTGACTGGAGAGATGGCGCAGTCGTCATGTTGTACCTGTTCACCGCAATGGAGGGCCTCTGATAATTACACATACTGGAGGGGCGGATTCAGAAATCACCCCCCTAAGATCTCGGCCCCACCATAAGTCACAATAACACAATTTGTATGTTGGAGAGGCACTGTGGGAAACTGATTAGTCAAATTTGATGACCCTAGCTCAATACCTGCAAGGTTAAAGGAAATAGTTGACCTTGGATTTTTTTTTTCAAACACGATTTGACTATATTTTTAAATACAACTTCTTTTCATGTCAAAAATAGACACACATCGCGCTGATTCAGGACAGAAGAACGCACATTATTAATTTTATCAAAACTATATGCGTTCTCTCCGCAACGTCAAACGTGGCTCAGCCAATCAAGATATTGGAAAGTAGTCGCGTAAGATTACTGTATAGCCTCTGCCCAGGCGTGGTGAGCCACGACTTGACATGTCCTTATTTATGGCCTCCACATTTCTTCGACAAAAGGTCCAAAATATATGACTGGGAGCCTTTTCAGCCCAGAAAACTTTCAGTTAGTTTTTTTTTCAAGAACGGGCTAACAAAATACATTTCATTTTCAAAACCCATGTTGAAGGAGAACTAGTTCCTGTTTAAATGAGGTTAATAAATTATATTAACTTTGCTCGTTGCTCCTTGGCATTTCATTGAAATGGAACGCAGTGATTGCATGCAATACCAAAATAATATTGGTATTTGGTTGAATGATTTCTTGGAAAGTCTTATGATACCAGGCATGTAGGCAGGATTTCGTCCAGGGGGAAGAGGAGGCGCCTCAAGAGCCCTTCCTGAGCGTTGAAAGGGTCCCCAAACACAAAACTGAATATACAAACTCTAAGGATTTCGGCCACTGTATTTTATGATGCACCTATTTGTATTTGACTTGTGATGATCTGGATTGGACCAGGACCATCAGGACCCTCAGAGAGACCCATACACCAGGCACGTAGCCAGGATTTCGTCCGGGGCGGCGACTCAAAAGAGTCTACCAGACACGTAGCCAGGATTTTGACTAGGGGGAGGGGCGCCTCGGAAGGGGCCTATACCCGGACGTTGAAAAGGCCCAGTAAAACATAAAAAGTCTGCTCCCTCCGTACTGGCGAGGAGCCCATTTGGCATGTACATGGGCCTTTCTGACCCGCCCAGGGTCCCTTTCTGTCTGGTCAGGGGCTCCTCTGACCTGCACAACGGCCCTTTAAAAAATTCAAGGGCCCTCTGATCTGGCTAAGGATCTTCCAGCCTTTTCTGGGGCCCCTCCGACCTGCCCAGGGACCCCCCCAACCTGCCCAGAGGCCCCTCCGACCTGCCCAGGTCCCCTACGACCTGCCCAGGGGCCCTCTGTGCTGGCTATGGGACCATTTGACGTGTTTAGGGTCCCTCTGACCCGCTCAAGAGCTCTTTCGACCTCCCAAGGGGCCCCTCCGACCTGCCCAGGGGCCCGGCCCCTCTGACCTGCCCAGGAGCCCCTCCGATCTTCACAGGGACCCTCTGTTCTAGCTAGGGGATCATTTAACGTGATCAGGAAGCCCTCTGACACGCTCAGGGGCCCTCCGACCTGCCCAGGGCCCCCTACGACCTTCCCAGGGGTCCTCTGTGCTGGCCAGAGGCCATTCGACGTGTCCAGGGGGCCCTCTGACCCGCTCAGGGACCCTTTCGGCTTGTCTAGGGGCCCTTCTGACTTGCAGAGGGCTCTTGTGAACGTCCAAGAGCCCCTTTGGTCTTTCAGAAAGGGCCCTGGTGGCCCTAAGAAACCTCTTAAGTGCTCTAAACATTTTATAGAACACGCGAATGTTCCTCGACCCATGATACCGCGCAAAGCGCAGTCTCGTCGGCCCTTTTCGGCGCGTTGCCGCGCGCCCAAAAAAGGGCCCGCCGGGCCCCTAGAAAAGAGCCCAGTCCGGGCCTCCAGGGAGGGGGAAGGGGGCGACCGCCTCGCCCTCTTGGCTACGTGCCTAAACATGATACAATAGGTATGGATGAAGTTGCATTTGGACTCCAGTCCATTTACATGTCAATCATTTCAACTGCGGTCATTTTGGAGAACACTTTGAAGTTGTTGGCTTTGATAACTAACAAGATGTTCGCAATTTTTTGACTGCGAGAAAGACGACCGCGCCGTTTATTTTTAGCAGTACATCCTAAAATGGATGCATTATCGACGGTAAGCATAAGGATATTATATAAAACAAGAGGGCGGCGCATTTCGTTCCCACCCCAATTCCGTCATGGTGTTAACTCAAGAGTTACGTCGTAACCCATTGACCTCAATAGAGCCTCAGATGAACTACTCCAGCTGTTGCGCCACCGGCCTCGTCCCCGCTAAGCGACAATAGCGCTGCCGCCGCGGAGAGGGGTCGGAATACTACCGCAACGCTTTGCTACTGAAGCCTTGCAGTCTGTGGTCTTGCTATCATGCCGCCTGGCGACTGGCTGCTGTCGCTGCCAATTGCCGCCAGAATGGCTGCTGCTGATCTGCGCGCCGGCTGTCACACGGTCCTGGCTGGTGACGTAGGAACGAGACAACCTGTTGTTCTATAGCCTTGGCCTCGCCGACGCCACAAAAACTGCAACACAATTACCTTGTATAAATCAATCATGCACTCCTATGATCTATAAGGCTAGATGAATCCCCAGACACACAAAAACAGTATAGTTCCATTCTATTTTATTTTGGTGTTAACATGGTTACCACACATTGAAGCACCAATACACAGCTTATGGCATGATAGTCTGATATTTCAACATGCTGGTGACAGTGTGGCCAAATTCAAAGAGTTAGGGGAAGGGATGCAAAAAATGCAGTGTTCCCAGATGAGATGTCATGAAATGTGGGGTGTCTACACATGAAAATTCTAGCATAACTTTATTGTTTTTAGACCTGGACACCTCCTACATCTCAAGATATGTGTTCAAACAAGCAATTCTGGCATCCTTCATTCCCCCTAAATTTGTGAATTTGGCCACACTGTCAGGTGATTGAAGCAATGATAATCTTCATCGCTCTAATTACCACAAATAACTGGTGATTGGAGGCAAAAATCACTGAACTTGTGCCAATATCAGTCCTTAATGCTAACAGCAGTGTGTTGATCTTCAATACATTGGTTAAAAGTATCATACACACAATCAGAATCCCGAAAAGTAGGCATGGCATTTGCATGTGTCTGGGGAGTCCAGGGTGCCACCACCTTCTGAAAGTTGGGGGGAGGGGGATGGAGGCATTTTTAAGTCGACTATTTCCATGCAACGCCAGTATAGGCGTAATGTTCGAATTTCAAAATGTTTTGGGACACTCCCCCCCCTTCCCGTCCCTCCGTGGGGAGTTAAAGTAGGTATATCTTAACCATAAACCTCAATAAACTTTGCTATAAAAAAATACCAACTGAAAATACAACTTAAAAATTATTAATATAACAAACACTATTACAACACTTACAGGCAATCACCGTATGCTGAATAGTGGCCAACTTAAAGGGACACTGCCACCTTCCAAAAAGTTCTCAAATGTACGCCATTTGTGGTGCAAAATATGAGTAATTGCCTGCTGAACACGATTATGACATTGTTCTCACAAAAAGTGCTCAATTTCGTAAAAAAAATATATTTAAATATTTGGTCTGGGACGTCATATGAAAGGACTTTTGGGGAATAAAAAAAAATCACGCTGCCATAAATATGACTAGTGTATGGCTCACCGCCTTGAAACCCATACTCGAGGAAGCTCAGAGTCGTTTTCCTCCACCGCGCTCGCTCTCCTGCCGGAGTGCGGCGTTGCGGGCAGCCGGCCGGGTTGCTAGGCAACAGCGCACGCCTTACGGATCATTTTTGCCGCCTTCTGGCACACTTGCATTTCAAAATAAACACACGTCCACACACGTCCTCACACGTCCACACTAGAGATCGGCGATCGCTCCTACTCGGTGTTTTCTCAAGTTTCGATTCAGCCTTTTTTCACACTTCACACTTCACTCACCACACCTCATCCCACAGGTCGTCCGCAACCGACCGAGGGCCCGCATGATCCCCCAGGATCCCGTGAGCCCGCCCCGCCTGACCGAACGGCAGCCCGTACCCACTGCCCGTTTGCGAGCGGGCGGCCAGCGGAGCGTGAGCGTAGACGGTCATTTCCAGCACAAAAAAACGGGCCAAAACACCGGCGAGTGGCCGCTCCGCTCACCGTCCGCTGGTATTCGTACGCAAGGCTATAAACAACAGGTTGTCTCGTTCCTACGTCCACCGCCTCTGCAACTAGATTCTAGGTTTTATACCACATATTTTTAGAATACTCCTAAGTGCTACAAAATAAATCAAATATATTCTTGCGAAAAAACATACATAATGGTGTACTAAAATCGAGAGCGGAATAATACAAAACGAATTATCCATTTGGTATTAAATTGCTGTAAAATATTGAAACAGACATAAATATTTCAAACATTATTGGTTCATACGAAACCACCATATTGCCAGTTGTTGGATTAGTTTGAGTCACGGTGGTGCCATGGTAACACAAGCCTGCATGGCACCTCGTTCCTCGAAGCGCGCTGATAAGCGGTATTGGCGCATGTCAATAAGGCGAATCTGACGCCTAATTACCGTCAAGATAAGCTGAAAGTGACCCCTATTGGAAGGCGCTGCCGGGTTCCATAAAACAATTTCTTTCAGCAAAATTTTGACTCAATTCTTGGCTGCAAAACGACGCAGATATGAATTAGGCAAAGCCCTTAGGCTCACGATTGTGTATCTTCCTGAACGAATTATTTTAAAATGTTGAAATTGCGACCCGAAATACCACCTGTTTTTCCCATAGGCCAACATGTTGTAATTTGAAAAAAATAGTAATATTTTACATGTGAACGTCACACCAATGCATTTGCGTCACCAAAGGCGAGTTGTGTAGTCACAAGGAGGCATCGAACGGCAAACTTGCGCCCGCCCCAGTGACGCGCTGTGCCGGCACCGCACGATGGGTGCACCGGTACGTGAAACCGCGACTGGCTGGGTCGACTCAGCCCTCGCTCGCGCGGGTGGGACGTGGGGGCACGCATACGTGAAACCACTATGTTGCCGAGCGCCTGACGACCGTCGGTGCAGTCGGGGCGGACGCAAGGTAACTGAAATACTGGCGGACGGTTGAAAAGCGACGTGCGGTGGCAATCAACAGTGGAGTAACTACTGATGACGTATGCGGAAACGTCACGGGATGTGTGACGTCCTGATACGACCGACTATGACCAACGGTTTTTGCGTTGAAACTCAGCAACTAGGTCGGTTTGGAGGGAAAAATTTCGGATTTGGGGTTTTCTCAGCACACCCGACAATCTGGCTATCTCAGTTAAAAACTAATGTTTAAGGTGCTATATTCCCTTTAAGATGGCTTGATCTTGATCCTTGTACTTCAGGAGCGCCTTCATGCAGCTTAGGGTGAGGTCATTCTGGGGAGCTGACGTTGCCACAGAATCGTTGCAACAGGCGGGAACGTAGACACTGGAACGTAGACATGCAGTGCAAAAGGTACAAAGCGTGATCCCACCGCTGCTCACGGCTCGTGGCGTCAAACTGCTCGCGAAACAGAGGGATCTTGAGTGAATAGATCACTCGCGCCATCCAGCGGGCCCGATGCAGCGCTCCAGGTCTAAAAAATGGATTCCTCGTGACGGAAACCCACCAAGACAGATGATCTGAACTCCAGAAGCTCCCAGTAATCTTCACGAAGTTGTCTCTGGCTCAGTCACATCTTGAATCGGATGATCAGCTCATCCCGTGCGTCAAGCAGCTCTCTTGGGGCATCATCGGCCGTGAAGGACTTGAAGTTTGCCGTCTCAATCAACTTTCATTGATGATGAAATCGCTGAAAGATTACGATATCCGACCCGTTGGACGGCCCCATCGTCTCCACGAACGCCTGGTCCGCCACCAACTCCAGCATGTGACGGTAGCAGGCCAAGTTAAGAAGCTGTCGCCCGAGGGCATCCTCGATTGGCACGCAGGCGCCAGTGTGCTGGCCAGAGTTGGCCGCCGTCGTGACGAAGGACACACCGATGACTATCGCCCAGGTCCCAGTCTGGCAGGGCGTCAACGACTGCGTTCGCCTGTGAACGGCAGTTCCTGTACCAAACCTTGGGACAGCAAGGAGCTTGTCCACTCCTTCCGTTCTCCGTAGAAGATGATGGCGATCCGGTTCACTTTGACGCCGTCTTGGTCCTTGCCAATCTTGCCGTTCCAGTGGACTACAAAAGGGACAGTAGGCGAGAACTTCACTTGAATCCCCTCCGTCATATCCTCTGAGACCTTTAAGACGAGCCCGCCGAATGGACTAGCACCGGTTTAACATTAGTTTTTAACCAGAGATATCCCGGATTGTGACGCAAGCTGTCTGCCGCCGCGCTCACGACTTGAACAGCAGCCCGATTGCTGACCTTAGACCTGTCGAGAGCTGACGCGAGCTGAAGGCTCACAATCCCTTGAGTAGCTCGTCTCTTGCGGGAGTGCGGGACGCTAAGTGTGGAGGGTCCTGCCACCCACCGGACGGCAGGGCCCTCCACATCTACCTTATCCGATAACATGCCTATTGGCTCACCTTCTTCACAACTTCAAGGTCATGGCGCGAGGTCTAAATATTATCCGATCTGGCTGAAATTTCAGAATTAAAGTTTCCTTATCCATTCGAACTACCAGGCAAATGAGCAGTTCGAAATTCGAAAGTTAAAAATTAACACCTATGCTAAGTGCCACCCTAAATTGTCCGTGCTTAACTAAGCCACTGTGTTTTATGTTGAAGACAGTTTTGTAGGCAATATTAATGGAAACAAAATTATTTAAAAAAAAATCAGATAAAGATGTTACTGACATCGGCGCACGCTGTTAATAGGGATCTGTAGGAGAAAGTTGCTTAAAGGGAATAGTTCACCTTTACATTGGGTTTTGAGTTGAGATAGCCAAGTTGTGGCGCATGCTCGAAATGACTTGTGACGCTTTCACATTTTCCAAGTAAAACCTCTTAATTTTTTTTTATTTAAAAAAACAAAAATATTCAGTGCCTAAAAGTCGGAACCGGGTATACCCGGTAACTCCAATCGCCTGATTTGGCTGATTTTGGTGAGGTGACGTATGATTTATTGACGCCACAGATGACGTAAGACTTGGGGAAAGTGTTAAGTGCTGGACAAAAACCATACTGCTTCAGTACCTCATTCTTTTTATTGCAAGAATGAACTTTGTCAGGTAAGGTAATGCTATGCATAGTGATTTTGATGTTTAAATCTTCTATAAAATATTTTTCTAAACAACGTTCTGTAGCGTATGCGAAGCGTTCAGCGCTGGTCTGAACGTTCCAGGCTCGCGTACAAAATTGTTGATCTGTCCCCTCCCCACTCACCGAACCCTACCTCGTACCAGTACGCGCGTGCCGCTGTTTGATTGGGCGCCCGCGGCGCAGCCGCCCGCTGAGTGATAGAAGCCGACCGGCGAGACCGGTACGCCAGTGACGTGTAGGAGTGAAGACGCGTGCCATGACCTTGTGACACATAATCCAGACGGACGCCCACAGAGGCACGGACAGTGAGCGACGGTGGCGGACGTATACCTACTTTCATAGTGAAATATAATAGTGGACGAATACCTACTTAAAGCAAGTTACTGTGATGGTTTTCAAAGCAGTTGTATTTTCCGGCATCTTCAAAAGTACTTGGGCAAGTACCACCATGTATACGACACGATCCCTCACTAAATCAATGGACGTTGCGTGCTTCTCAGCCAGCTGATTTCGCATTACTTTGAGAAAAAAAAAATGGAATTATCACCAAATAATGACATTTTTAATTGCTTTTTTCCGCGTAATATAGGTTTTCTTTGACTTACTAGTAATATGATAACTTAATTTTCTTGCTTCTCTTCATCATTTCTGAGCTTTTTCTCGTTTTTTTAAAGGTGACTATTCCCTTTAAAAAAGACCACTAAATGCCGCAGATTAAGTGTATATATGATGTATATTATGATATCTATGTATATATGATCCTCTATGGCCTGGAACCGCCTTCTGTTCAAGTCAGAACTCCAAAATCCTACCGTAGCTGTTTCGGAGATATCTAAGAAAACATGAGGGGTGGGCAATATTTTGCCCCCCTTGCCACTAATAGGGTTAAGTGTTCTCAAATTTAAGCTCAGATAAATTATTTAGGTCCCGAGGTCACCAAGGGACACAAGGGCATTTTTCCTCAAAACGCTTTCAATGGGCCTGTTCCCGTAGCGCCTCTAACCGACTCTAACCTCCTCTAAGTTGCTCCAAAGTTTAGAATGCATATTGTATAGTTAAAATTATGTATTATACAAATTTGCATTGTTTTGGGGGATATCATAGCTTGAGCTTTGGTATTAGCTGTTACAATTTGTGCTGTTGTCAGAAAATACTCTCTTAGTCTATATATGAAGTTATTGTGTGTTGCCATATTCATTAAATTGTGGTTGTTTTTGCCATATCATTGCCTGCCTTTGCGCCTGTTGCCTGCCTGGCGTTGCTAATAAAAGGAAATTAATTAAATTTTATATTTCAGATCTTACGGGCAGGCTGGAAAGGAACAACCGCAAAAGTTTTCGGGCAGCTGCCTGGCGAGGAGGTGCTGGCCTTGGCGCGCTCACTGGGGTTTGCCGATCCGCAACGAGTTGTTGGCACACTCAGGGAAATATTTCATTGGAACATTGTGCGGGCCTTCTAGAAGTTTAAGTTTTTACTTCACACCGCACTTGATAATTTATCGTATTAAACTATTGTTTTTCCCATAGACTGCTATGCATGATTTAGTTGCATACACACAGTTAAGTCCTAACTTAAACTGCATTATATTTCATTTCCTATGAGTTTTGCTAGCATTGCGCTGGTGGCTTGTATTACTTAATTTAAAGGGATTATACGGTTTTTCCCAGAATAATTGAGTACATAGTAAAACGTACTTATCAAGGTTTGGTAGAAGGCCCACGGTTACCACATTTTTCTGGGAAAAATGCATCTTTCTTTACGTAAGGGACGTTTGAAAGTGCTCGGTGATGCCACCGCGTACTTTTTGCAGTACTTGCTGAGGTATAGACAGGCCGTCTCCTACGCCCGGAACCACCCGGAACCAAGGGATTAGGAGATATTTAAAAAGTGGTGGACAGTAATCCCGATCAATGTAGACATATAAAGGGCACTTTTCGGTCTGGAACCAGTGCCGACGTGCTAATATGAATGATTTATGTTCCAGACCATTTCAAGGGCCAGGTCCATTGCGGACGGGAGAAGGTGGCGGAGATCGCTGGACGAGCTGGACGGCTGGCGCTGGCCTACGATGGTATGTTAAAAGAATGCTACCGAGGCCTGGAATCAGTTGTCACCGGCTGGTTGGGATCACCCATACAAATTGTCTGATGACAGCTAGTCCTGGGAAGTGTAATGCAAACAGATCACTGCCTATGTCGGTGTCTTCTAATTAGAAACTTAAGAGTGAAAAATGACATAAAAAGGCTATGCAACTATTTAAATCATCACATGGTGTCTATTTCCGGTCAGTTTCAATGGTCTTCGGAATTTGTTGTCCCGAATTGGCTTGCATTATCTCAGCTGGCTGTTAATTGGAAACATTCGTTCCAGGCAAATGAAATGAAATGTATACGACACTTGCGTATGAGCAATGCCCATGATTACGAGTGATCGCGAAGCGCTCGGTGCTCGGGCGCTTAATAATAGGAGGTGCGCACACCCCTATTATTTATCTCAGGAACGGCTGAACCGAATTGTGTTATAATTTTGTGTGTGTGTTTACTGGTTGGTGACATCTCAGCCGCTGCTTCCGTACAAGTCAGGGATGAGGTGGCTCTGCACGTGCGCACGTGCACACCCATATGATATACATCAGGAACGGCTGAGCAGATTTTGTACACATTTGGTGTATAGTTATCGAATTTTCAGTCGCCACTTTTCCACAAGTCATGGGTGGGTACTGGGTTTCCTCTGCACGTGCGCATCCGTGCGCATCCTTATTGTATCTCAGAAGCTACTTGTCTGATCAAGTTAAAATTCACTATAGGGCTTTTAAGTAATGACGTCTCCTGGTTCCAACAGCTAACTGTGCTAACGTTGAGCAGTTTCATCAGGAGCAACGATTGTGAGTGCCTGCTGTCAGTCACTGTATCCCCTAGTCACTGTATCACCACAGTCACTATCATATTCACTGTATTACCACAGTCACTGTATCATATTCACTGTATCACCACAGTCACTGTTTCATATTCACTGTATCACCACAGTCACTGTATCATATTCACTGTATCACCTAGTCCTCTATCTAGTCAGCTGTTGGAACCCTGATGTCGCACTTAAAAGCCCTATACATTTCCTTCGCGCTCGCTCGTTCATCACCAACTGCGGAGCCTTACTAGTAAATAAGTTGTAATTTAATCTTCTATTGTTTCCAGGTCCTCATGCTGATGTCATTGAAATCCCAGGTCCGGTGGCGTCCCACGGACGCCATGCCCCCTCTCCCTACCCCGCACCCCCGCAGCCAGGAAGCATCCTGATCGCGGCATGGATCCTCACCCGCCTATCCACGTCGGTAAAGCGATCACGGAGAGGGGGCCGCGGCCGGTTCACATACCGGAGAGCGGACTGGCCCGCCTTCAGGAAAAAACTGGACGAGCTGATCGCGGCATGGCCAGATCAGCCCCAGTCCCTGAATGGAGAAAGCTCCAGGTTGGAAGCAGCCATCCTGAGAGCAGGCCCGGGCCAGCATCCCCTTTGGAAACGGACGGGGCCGCCGGCCTCCGTTCTGGAATTCCGCCTGCCAGGAAGCCGCTGACGCGCGCGAGGAGGCGCGGGTAACTGCATCTCGCAGCCGTTCGCGCGTGGATGTTCTGCGCCACCAGGAGGCGCGGGGCGAAGCGGACCGAGTGGCTGCGAGGGAGAAGGCGGACTTCTTCCACCAGAAGGTCGCGGAGATGAAGCCTGATGAGGACCTGTGGGGCCTAATCAAGAGCATGGACGGCCGGACCCAAACAGCAAGACCTGCCGTATCAATCGCCAGACCAGGAGCCGAAGAACAGCCCTCGCGCCCGACAAAGCCAGCTGTCACGGACGCGGAGAAGGCAGAGCTGTTCTGCCAGTCCTACGCGAGGGTATCCCGTCTCCAGAAAAACAAGGAAACCGACCGCCCTGTCAAGATCGAGGGAAGACGAGCCTCCAGCCTATCAAAATGCTGCAGAGGTCACCGCACCACAATCTGCTCGCCATTCTCGCGCCGGGAACTACAACAGGCCATCGATAAGCTGAGGAAGGGGCGGAGGCCGGGCCGTGACGGCATCAGCAACGATCTCCTACACCAGCTCAGCACCCACCGCGCAGAATGCCCACTCCTGGCCCGCCTCAATAGGAGCTGGCTGGAGGGGAAGTGCCGACGTCATGGAAAGCGGCCGAGATCGGTCGCGAGATCCCAAAAAAGGGGAAGCCGCTAACGGAGACGGCCAGCTACCGACCCATCACCTCCTCAGCTGCAATCAGCAAGCTGGCTGAGCCGATTGGTGCAACACCGCCTGCAGCATTGGCTTGAGGCACAGACAAGCTCAACCCAAATCAGGCGGGCTTCCGCCGGGCCGGTCTACCATCGACCAGCTCGCCAAGGTGACCCAGACCATCTTTGACGGTTTCGAGGCAAAGAAGCCGCAGCGAGCTGTTCTAGTGCTCCTTGACTACGCTCGCGCATACGATAGAATATGGCGAGACGCACTGTTTGACAAGATGGGCCGGCTGGGCGTGCCGGGCTGCGCCACGCGCTGGATCAGGGCGCTACTCCGCGACTGACGCGCCAGAGTACGGTGGGGAGGTGCAGCATCCAGATGGAGGGTATTCCAAGAGGGCCTGCCGCAAGGCAGCGTGCTGGCCCCCCTCCTCTGGCTGCTGTACTGTAACGACCTGGACGACACCTTCAGGGAGGACCCCACAGTAGTGTCGCTGTTCGCGGATGACGTGGCGGTGTTGGCGACCGGCCGCTCTCTGCAGGAGTGCGCCGACACGCTGCAGCCGGCCCTGGACGAGATTGGTCGCTGGGTGACTAAATGGAAGGTCCAGCCGAGCCCGTCCAAGTGTGTGATGGCGACCTTCACACTGGACCCCCAAGGAGAGCGGCGGCAAGGTCAGGCAGTCTTGTACTTCTGCGGCCAGCCCCTTGGCTACGAGGCTACCCCCACCTTCCTCGGGCTCCGGCTGGACGGACAACTCACATTCGCTGCCCATGTTGACGCTACCAAGAAGAGGATGTCGCAGCGGCGCTCCTGCCTGGCGGCGATTGCTGGGAGGAGCTACGGCAGTCGCCGCCGCACCCTCCGCGTCGCTTACCAAAGCTACATCCGCGCCGTCTTCGACTATGGAGCGGCCATATATTTCACCCACGCGGCACCAGCAGTGAGAGAGCGCCTGGAGGTTGAACAGCGGAAATGTGCTCGCCTTATCACCGGCTGCATAAAGCTCACCGACAGAGATACCCTGATGGCGGAGGCGGGCTTGCCCCCGCTATCGGTGCGCTCCAAGGAGCTGGCGGCCGGGGAATACGCGCGACTCACCCGGTTCCCTCCGGGAGAGCCCACCCGAGAACTACTCAGGAAATCACCGACACCAAGACTCTGCTACCGTGCCCACGAAGCGTGGGAACGCGCGACTGTACGATCTGGTCCGGACGGAGGCCGGCCAAAGCCACCGCACTCACCCAAGGCGGACGAGGAGCACTGCTCGAGCTCCACGGCGAAGGGCGCACCGTTGAGTGCGCGGCCCCGGCCGGCTGGGTCTGCAGCAGCACGAGGGCGGAGCTGGTGGCGATGGCGGAAGCGCTCCGCTGCCTCCACGAGCTGCCTGCCCCATCCAGTACCCCTATCAGGAACGTGCTGCTGTGCTCGGACTCCCGGGCGGGGCTCCAGCTGCTGAGCCGCGGCCCGGACGCCCAGCAGACGGCCCTAGCCCA
>VOPJ01004540.1:0-13600 GCA_014673585.1 Semibalanus balanoides
TTACTTATCCACTTATCATCTACAAGGCCGGAGGCCCACCGTCTATATTTCTGGGTTTTATCAGGCAAACCCGTTCAAATTTCGCGCCGCTTCGCGGCGCTAAATAATTTAAGTACGTATCTACTATAACATGGAAATTCATATTGAAATGCTGCAAAAAAAAAAAAAAAATTATCATTTCAGCTGACCCCCACTTAAAAACTTCGGCGACAAAGAGGTTAAAGAGGTTACGTTAAGAGGTGAGTCGGTTTGAGATAAACGTTATTACTACTTATATGTGTATATTCCGTAGCATGTATGCCACTTATTGCGCTTTTGCATTGTTCTTTTTGTTATGTTTTTAAGCTCTAATAGTCCAAAAAAGGCATGACCGGCCCAAAATTCCGAGAGAAAAAATTGTGCTTTAATCCTTTTGGGTGCACAAAAAAGTTGCCCCCCAACCGACGGCTGGATCCACCAGTGTCCGTCCCCCCACTCAAAATTTCGTGGCGACGCCCCTGGCCTGGCTCCTAGTTATCACAGTTTCCGAGATAATTGGGAGTATCTGGAGCTTTGTCCTAAATCTGGAAAATCTGACCTTTGATGACCTCTGGTGACCGTAAAGCCGGCCGCACACTAAACCATTCGGCCGCGATATCGTCGCGATTCTTTCGCGGACACATCCCAGGGATTGAACCACTCCTCAAAATTTTGTCATCTAGGTGTCGTACTGCAATTCCCAACTAAGTTAATGGCATTAGGAAACACGATTGGTTTGGCCGTGCTTGTATTTTGGCCGTGTCGCTGGCGGCGTCGCGGCGATATCACAGCCGAATGGCGCAGTGTGCGGCCGGCTTAACATTGACCTGATAACAATTTTAATCCAAATAGTTTCCGAATCCCTTTTGACGAGCTCTCGAACGGTATTTTTGGTTTATGTCTAGGTCCCATAGGAGCCGAGTTAGAAGGGTGGTGTTGAAACACCCCCGGCCCGAGAAAGGCGACGCCGAGCACCGACCCGGCGTGGGTTAATTTAACCATTACTTCAATTCTGCAGATTCACTCTATTTGACTAATTCATCTCCCGCATGGTCTAGTGGCTAGGATACACGGCTCTCACCCGTGAGGCCCGGGTTCGATTCCCGGTGCGGGAACACTTTTCCTCCCCACATGATCCGCGATTCAGGCACGGATTTCACTCATTTGACTGGAACCAGGGTGGCCGCAGGGGCCGTGGCCCTCCCCCTGCCAGAACGCCAGAAGGGCGCCCCACAGGCTGTCCATTGCCGGACGCCGTCCCTATTTTGACTCCAGGGCTCCCGTCAGACCACTTTGGCACCCCTATCATAATTGCTGGGTGTCCCTCAGACCACGAAGTTGCTGGAAGGCGCCCCTAAGTTGGCCTGCGGCCCACTCCTAAAAAATCCTGGAGCCGCCCTTGACTGGAACTGGTTCCTGTCACAGAATAGTTTTTTGTTATTTGCGTTTGTCATCCGTGAGGCTTTAACTAGATTGCGTCACTATCAGTATTACATGTATTAAATTCTTAGGGATTTACCAAACACATATTTTCATCGCATGACAATGTTCAAACGAGGTGGCGGCGCCAGGGGTCAAACGTAGGTGAGGCAGTCAGGTGGGTGGGTGGGGTGGGGGGGTGGGGGTGGGGTGTTTCGTGGCAATTTTAGCAGGCGGGTAAATACATGCAGATCACATCGGTTAATACTTTACGGCTACAAACAGCCTGTTTATATGCTGCCATTACATTTAAATTAGTTTGAAAATAGGCAATAATTATCAAGCATAGTGTGTGGCACCTAAGGTTTTCGATTCTTCCGGTTGACAAGAATTGTGCGACTGCATGTTAAGAATAGAACTCAGAGCCTACACATCAGATCATTAGGTATATGCATAGAACACGGCTAAGAAAAATGCATCGAAAATACGAAATATGATGTCCTATTTGTACCTTATCTAAGTCTGTACGACCTGG
Source organism: Semibalanus balanoides (assembly GCA_014673585.1). Classification (NCBI taxonomy): domain Eukaryota; kingdom Metazoa; phylum Arthropoda; class Thecostraca; order Balanomorpha; family Balanidae; genus Semibalanus; species Semibalanus balanoides. The sequence goes on from VOPJ01004540.1 coordinate 1,973, forward strand.
CCGACCTCCTTACCGTAATATACCTACAACTATTTTAACTATATTTACAAAAAATAACGATAAGCCATTAGAAAAACATCCCCCTTTAAAAAATATTTCCAAACATTTTAATCACGGCGCCTGTCGCAAAGGCAGGGGCGCAGCCAGGATTTTTCGACGGGGGGGGGGCGGCTAACCGAAGTGGTTCCCTTAGCATTGGCTGATGGGCCCTCTCAAAATGGCCTCATGGGCCTCCCACTATGTCATAACTGACTTCCAGTTGTGGCCAAAATGGGAAAATGTGAGTTGTCGAGAATCCACTTTAAATCAATATATTTTGTAAAAGAATCCTTCAAAGCATTCTAAACCATAGATAATGCTGGTTTTGAGCGATCCGGGAACTCTCTGTGTAGACGCAAAGTACGACGATGTCAATGCGTCTACTGTCTTTCATGTGGGCGGTTGGAAAACACTAAAGTTTGGCAGCCGGTATCTCAGCTGAATATGGTGATATTGGCAAAAGGGAACTCTCTATATTGTTGGAATCTCTGAATTATTTTCTAACGAGTCACGTTGATGGTTTTATAAGTTTTACTATACATGCATCACACTTTTCTAGATAATTTGATAAATGTGTGTTAGCAAGTGAATAATATGAACGACGTCGAACTTCCCGTAGACCGTAAAAATTTCCAGTGGTTGCATAGATTCAGGCTACCTCTCAATATGAGCCTACAAGCGTCAGGAATGTGTTCGAAAAACATCTGGATAGGCAAGATAGGGCTGAGCCGAGTTATGGACGTTTTCCCTAGCCCATGCCGCGCGTTTCGGACGGCGCGCGACACGCGGCGCCTGGCCCTGTGCGGCGGTACGGGGGACATGGGCGCGCTGGCTGATAGGATATCCTGCACTCCTAGAGGAATAGCTATCGACACAAGACACATGCATTTGCTGAAGCCTCTGTCATTGTTTTGCCTTTTCCAAACATGGAACAGAGTTCAGTTTCCGAGACACAGTGATATTATGAGATACCGCCTAAAGATGCAGGCGAAACACGCGTTTGTGGCTGTGGTGCCTCACACAAAATTTGCACAATGCTTAAATTGGAATGGCTGGGCTGATTTGCGCCTATCGATACCAACAAACGTCTTGAAAAGATCATGAAAATGAGACGCTTTTTAACTGTCTGGAATATGTTTTTATATTAAAATATCTTGGTGGTTTTCGGACTTCACTTTATAACGGGTTCCCACATCTAGAAATACGCTGAGAATAGTGTGTAGTAGATCATATCAAAAAGAATAATAATACCTAAACATATTTGCATCTAATAAAACGTTAAAGGGAATAATAGCCACCCTTGGGCAAATTATTTGAGAAAGCTCTATTGTGAATAGAATACATCGTGTCGGATATAAATATGGTAAACTAGAAGAATGCCCTGATTACGGTCCTTGGCATTTCAATCCCATTATGTTTGCCAGATAAAAAAAGTCAGAATTGACTTGTAAATATAATCTGAATAACATATACTAATGTATTATCACATGTCTGGAGCTGTTCCATACAGGGAGCGAGTGCCGTTCACTTCGAAGCTCGGGGTTCCTGAGAGCTGAACTAAATGCCAGAGTTTTCGATGTGCGAGAATAACGAGATATGACAAGTAAAGACCGCCACTACACGCAGCCGAAGGAGCTCGCGCCGACTTATAAGCCTTTGCGCCCGCTCCATTGAACAGGCTGGCTGTAGTCACGGACCACGCACGATGGGTGCACCGTAGGCCGCCATTGAATATTCATGCGCAAACATGAGAACTGGGTCTGGTTAGTTCGAACCAGCGCGTCGCCGTCGCGCTCGGTAGGACGTGGGGGCACGCATACGTAAGCCCGACTAGTGGTGCCGAGCGCCTGACGACCGCCGGTGGCGGTCGGGGCGGACGCAAGGTAACTGGAAATACTGGGCGGACGGTTCAAAAAAAGCGAAGTGCGGTGGCGAATCACAGTGGAGTAACTACTGAGACGTATGCGAAACGTCCACGGGATTTGTGACGTTGAAATATGACCACATATGACCAACGGTTTTTTTGCGTTGAAATCTCAGCAACTAGTCGCTTCGGAGGGAAAATTTCGGATTTGGGGTTTCAGCAACCCGACAATATGGCCTTCTCAGTTAAAAACTAATGTTAAAGGTGCTATTCCCTTAAGTAAGGCCACTGCCTCATGTGCCTCAATGGAAGAATCACCGCTGTCACATGAATTGACCGCTTCCCCGGCTTCCCAACGAAGAGGAACATCATGCCACTTAACACAACGAGCAGCACTGGCCACTGCCAATCACTGACGGATTCGCCTCGTCGGCAGCTCATGAGTGCCGATTTCACGCTGCGCTACCGAAGCACCGGTCTGTGCACTGCGCCTGTACCGCCGCCTGCCGCCTGCCGGCCGGCCGGCCGTCACCGCCGCTACACCTGTGTGAAATATCACGGCAGCGATGACAGAACCCACCGCCCGTCCGCTTCTGTAGCGAGAACTGCGATTGCTTCCGGTCAGCTCATAGCTTCCGCCGGCTAAATGTCGCCTGTTCCCATGTCACAGTTTGGTACAGTTGGCTGTGGTGCGGTTAGTTGGATTCGTTACATAACAACAAACGAGTGTTGCGGCTCTAGACCTGCTCAGTAAGCGCTCCCGTCTGGCTGCGGCAGCGTTTTAGCGGAGTGGTCCTGGCTGGAGCTGTGCTGCAGACATCTCTCCAGCCGTCCTGTCCCCTCCTGTGCTGTCCTCGAAGTCTTTCACGCGCGGCCTGTGACATCCGGCGCTGACCCGTCACCGGACGTGCTATTGTGTGGCGCCTCACGCACTGCTTATGACAGGCCTGAGTCACCTCTAGTCTGCCCCTCCCCTTCCGTCTCTATTTTTCCTGCCGCTTCCTCCCCCTCCCCTGACGCCCCGGCAGTGGGCAGTAGGCTGCACGAGACATGTCCCGCGCATGCCTGCACGGACGGACAGTAGCGGAAGCTCATGACCAACGACGAATTCCGCTAAATATATTCCAGCTGAGGTGTCGCACGGCGGCGGCCGATGCGAACTCCGGACGTCCGTGATTGATGCTGTTCGGCGAACACCGACTCATGGAGTCGTATGTGCGAGTTTCATGCGATTGATGAGAGCTGTACAGCGCTGGGAATTTGGGCCAACTGGTGTGTGGTGGTAGTGTAAAAACACGTCCCGTGCTGACCTTCTTTAGTTATCGGCCTATGGAAGCCGCGGCTATCATTGTGTGGTAAAAAGCGGTCACGTCTGTCTGTCTCGTCAGTGTCCAGTGTGATCGTCAGTAGTGCTCCCTACGACAGAGCTGACAGCAATGGGCAACGTGGTTCCGTTGCCGCAATAATAGGTATTGATGTGGATTTGGAATAACCTAAAGACATATGTACTGTGTAGAACAGCAAGACATTGGATAAAGCACAATTCATGAACAGTATATGACGGGCTCGGAAAGTACCGGGTGCTCAGGAATATCACCCCTTAAGTTATTTCGTGTATTTTACGTTGGGTTCGGAGGGGGGTGTCAAACAGCACTTAAGAGCGTGAAGGGCCCATCAAACATCGGAGTCTGACAGCGCTCAGCATTCCCAGCTTTGTATTCAACAATTCGATAATCATTGGTACTACGCTCCATAGCAAATCTGGCTGTTGCCAGTTCACGCCTAGTTGGCTAGCAGCTATTGCATGCTCTCCTGGAGTCCTGGTAATTCATTCATTCATATCTGCCTCCGAATAAACTCCGCCGTCGCAAGAGCATAAAACACATTTACATGCGGTAATCAGCGTGATTCATCGTGCAACAATTGCGAATGTAAAATGGGAGGATCATGTTTTGAGGAAAAATATCCTGTCGGCTGTCACGAAGGGTTTGCATCAGAGAGATGTGTTCCAGCCGTTCCAGACCGTTCCAGCGGTGATTCAGTGGTGTGATTTTTCGCCTGTTTTTGTTTCAGATGCTGAACTGCTGTATTCAGAAACGTGCGCAGGGTATGAAGAACGCGCAAGATGCCCTCGACAGCGGGGACAAAGGTAATTTGTTGATGTTCGCTGGCTCATGGCACCTATTTTGGTACTGTCACTCCCGTTTCACAGCTCAGACCCTCCCCAGTCAGCATGTGTACTCACTTCTCCTTCTTCTACCTGTGTCCTTCTCCTCCGTCTTCTGCCTGTGTCCTTCTCCTCATTCCTGCCTGTGCCTCACTTCTCCACCGCCGGCCTCACCCTCCTCATTCTGCCTGTGTGGCTCACTTTCTCCTCATTCTTGCCTGTGTCCTCACTTCTCCATCTCTGCCTGTGGTCTTCACTCCTTCCTCCATTCGCCCTGTGTACTCACTTCTCCTTCTTCTACCTGTGTCCTTCTCCTCCGTCTTCTGCCTGTGTCCTCACTTCTCCATCTTCTGCCTGTGTCCTCACTCCTCATTCTGCCTGTGTCCTCACTTCTCCGTCTTCTGCCTGTGTCCTCACTTCCTCCGTCTCTTCTGCCTGTGTCCTCACTCCTCCGTCTTCTGCCTGTGTCTTCACTCCTCCTCATTCTGCCTGTGTCCTCACTCCTCCGTCTTCTGCCTGTGTCCTCACTCCTCCGTCTTCTGCCTGTGTCCTCACTTCTCCTCATTCTGCCTGTGGTCCCTTCACTTCTCTCGTCTTCATGCCTGTTCCTCACTTCTCCTCATTCTGCCTGGTCCTCACTTCTCCGTCTTCTGCCTGTGTCTTCACTCCTCCTCATTCTTGCCTGTGTCCCTCCACTTTCTCCGTTCTTTGCCTGTGTCACTCACTTCCTCATTCTGCCTGTGTCCTCACTCCTCATTCTGCCTGTGTCCTCAGTGGAGGCGGAGGAAGAGGATGAGGACGAGTTTTTCGACGCGCCGGATGAGGACATGGAGGAGCCAGACTCGGCGCAGCAGAGGTTGCCCTGGAACCAGCCCGAGGGATGCCTGAAACCGTGCGGAACCCTGCGACTGCTGGAGACCGGGGAGAAACTGTACATCCCCGTCACTCAGGTCAGTCTTAGAACCACTCCGGGAACCCTGCGACTGCTGGAGACCGGGGAGAAACTGTACATCCCCGTCACTCAGGTCAGTCCCCTGCGACTGCGACTTGCTGGAGGACCGGGGAGGAAACTGTACATCCACCGTCACTCAGGTCAGTCTTAGGAACCACCCGGGATAGGAACCCCGCGACTGCTGGAGAACCGGGAGAACTGTACCATCCCGTCCCACTCAGTGTCAGTCTTGAAACCACTCCGGGAGGAAACCCTGGCGTGACTGCTGTGAGACCGGGGATAAACTGTACATCCCCGTCATCTTCAGGTCAGTCTTAGAAACCACTCCGGGAACCCTTGCGACTGCTGGAGACCGGGGAGACTGGTTACATCCCGTACACTCTCTAAGTCAGTCTTAGAACCACTCCGGGAACCCTTCGGACTGCTTTGGGAGACCGGGGAAGGAACTGTACATCCCCCGTCAACTCAGGGTCAGTTCTTAGAACCAACTCCGGGAACCCTTGCGACTGCTGGAGACCGGGGAGAAACTGTACATCCCCGTCACTCAGGTCAGTCTTAGAACCACTCCGGGAGGAGCTTTCCTTCCGTCGTCTCATGGGATAATCCTCTCTAGAAATAGGCGATAATCCTCGCTAGAAATAGGCATGGAAGCAGATGTTTCTGCTTACATATAAAAGATGGGATCTGCTTTCCAGTACGAATTTGACCTGTCGCCTTCTGAGTGGCCACCGGTGTATGAACGCATACTCCTGCAACCGTAACCGTAGCATATGAACATTGGACCAACGTAAACCGCAGTGTTGCTGCGTAATTCAAAACCATGCCCGGTACTAACACTAACTTGGCGCCTGTAGGGGGGACCAGGCATGTGATGGTGTCTGTTGTTCTTTGCATGGAGGAGCTGCCGTAACTATCTCTGGTTGAATGGAGTATTATGCACGTGTGAGAATAGATCACCAAACGAAATAGGATAAATAATTTATTATGTTCTTAAAATAAGTATCTTTTTCATAACAACTTCCCTTCCTTCTGAGCAATATTCAAATTTAATTTTTGTGGGCGAAAACAGTAAGAGCGTTTACCGTACTTTAATTTAGGTGTGACGTCACAGGCTTATGAGCAGTGACTGCGCTAATGCTTTTAGAGATTTGTAGATTCACTTTGAGCTCTCCTTAATTCTGGGAATGCTGATTGTTTTCAGACACAAATAAACACTTTGGTTGTAGTGTAAAAGAAGATGCATTATTTTCAATTTGTTATCATTTTTGTCTGCATTAATGTTTAGGAGTTATAAGGAAAACCGAAAAAACTTTTGTAGGCTACTAAATAAAATAGGCGTGTTTACATGCAAAATTATTAACCTAGCGGACCAAAAACAAAAACAAAGAATGGAAAGCAAGATAAGGAACGTTTTATACCACAAATTAAAAGTCAAAAATGAACAATGCAAGTAAAAACGCAGGACACTCGTATTTAAGGAATAAAACAAACTATTAACCACAGGTATCAGTTGGATATAATTAGTAGCCCCAGAAGTTGACGTCAGTTATCTAGTAGTTTGAAGATTATTCATTTAAAGGAAGTGAAAATTAATAATAAAAATGTAATATATGTTGAGCTAATCCAGTGCAATTTTGTACGCAAAATGACTGCATGGTAAATTCAAAAATCGTTGTCCTTAATGGAAGACTCCCATCTCTTCAACATAAAGCGATGCGTGGATAGTGATAGCCTGTTGACGTTCACACCGGCCTGAAGCGGTGCTCGCGTAATACGTTTTACGCAAGTGGGCAGTTTCGCCAGCCGCACTTAAATTAATGTTTTAAGCATGTTCTAGGTCTCAGATAAAACAATTAAAGTTACCAGCTATTGATCAAGAAAAAGATACTCTTTCTCTGACACATAAAATTTCCAATATTTCGGCTGACCTGAGTGCATATACTCCATTATCGGACAGGACGTGGCTCCAATGACAGAGGACCGGCTACAGGAGCAGTCCGAGGTGCTGGTCAGTCTCGGTACCGACGCCGAAGCAGGCCAGCTGAGAGCTCGCATGATGGCTGCCTCGCTCACCTCGGACATGGAGGCGTTCAAGGTATGTTGGACATGTATCCCGTGGACAACCCGGTCCGATTGATGTCTGCAGCCTAACGGAGAAGTTGGACCCTGCAGGTTACGAGATTGTTGAATCGTGTGCGTCTCATGTCTCGTCTAGGTTCTCGAGTCTGTGGTGCTAACTTATTGGGATTGTCATGGGAAGATTGATCAGCTCATAAGGCTGCAAACTTAGCCGATACAGCTCCCGATTGAGGTTCATTGTGACTGCCCGTAGTGTATTACTGCTATGGGTGTAGTAACCGGCCTGGTGTGTGTGTGTGTGTCCTCTCGACAGGCTGCTAACCCAGGCAGCACGCTGGGGGACTTTGTTCGCTGGTACTCCCCGAGAGACTGGGTCCAGGAGGAGCCGGACGACGCGGGAAAATCAGGTACGTACCACCCGTACCACCACCCCGTGTTGTGTTCTTTGGTGTACGCCTGCTGCCGCACAGACTGACTGTTGACTGTCGACAACAGACTGACAACAACAGACTGTCGGACACGGGTGTGGTCGTGAATGTCACTTTCTTCTATCATGTATCTTGATTCATTTTTCGAGCTCTTGGTGGTTGCTGCATCATCTAGGGAGTAGTTTAGTCGTTGTGGTGTATAGTAGCGAAAAAGATATCCAACATTAATGCTGCTTGTATCACCAGCTGTTGCAGCAGCTGTTGCAGCAGCTGCAACAGAAATGAAACGAGCTACTCGTTTCATTCTGTCCCTTTTTCGTTTGTTGGAAGTTCAACTGCTGTATCGTTTCTTGGAAGTACTATTAGGACATGTCTCTTACTCAGCTTCAGTCGGAGTACCGCGCCAAGTGACCTAAGCAGTCGGGGTGCCAGGCTGGTCGGATAGTTTGGCTGGCAATGTCCGTGGCTCAGCTAAAAGCATCGTTGCGCGTGTCTCCGCCAGGATCGCTGAGTGCGCGGATGCAGATCGCCGACAACCTGTGGCAGGAGGCGTGGACCAGCTGTAAGCCAGTGCCGGCGCGCCGCCAGCGCAGGCTGTTTGACGAGACTCGCGAGGCGGAGAGACTGTTCCACCAGCTGGCCTCGCTCCGGCCGGCCGAGATTGTACAGATGGTGAGGACCGCGCCCTCTGCTCTCCCCTGCTCCCCAGCTCTCCCGCTCTCCCGCTCCCCCGCTCTCCCGCTCTCCCGCTCTCCCGCTCTCCCGCTCTCCCGCTCTCCCGCTCCCCCGCTCCCCCGTCTCTCCCGGCTCTTCCCGCTCCCCGCTCCCCGCTTCCCGCCTCCCCCGCCCCCCGCTTCCCTCGCACCTCCCCCGCCTCCCCGCTTCCCCGCATCCCCCGCTCCCTCCCGCTCCCCCGCTCCCCGCCACCCGCTCCACCCGCTCTCCCGCTCCCCCGCTTCCTCCGCTCCCCGCTTCCCCGCTCCCCCGCCTCCCCCGCTCCCCGCTCCCCGCTCACCCCGCTTTTCACCTGCTCACCGCTCAGCCCGCTCACCCGCTCTCCAGCTCTCCCGCTCTCCCGGCTCTCCAGGCTCTCCCGCTCCCCCGCTCCCCCGCTCCCCCGCTCCCCGCTCCCCCGCTTCTCTGCTTCCCCGCTCTGGGGAGCCGCTTCGTAGCAGATACAGATTCGGTCTGGTGATTCTTTAAGGAAGGAGCTGTCATTATGAAGTGCTTTGCGGTAAGGTTTTTATTGAATATAATTTAAGAATCAATCAGATCACTTCGTGAACGGCAGACCAGCAAACGACCCGGGTCGGAAGTGCGCAGCGATGGGCTCCGGTGAATCTTACGGATGTTTCGTCAGTATTTCAACAGCGTACAACATGCTTTACTTGATGTACTTGAGCGCACTTGATGCTTTGTTATGAGCTGTTTATTGGCCGTGTTTTGGTTGAGGTGTCATTGGCTTATGCTTGGTGATTCTACCGCTGTTTCAGCTGTCGCCCGTGATATATCACGCAGCCATCTACCGGCTGGTGGAGGAACTGGAGCCTGCCGATCTGTCCGCGGTGGGGCAGCAGCTGGAGGAGGCGGTGCGCCGTCTCCACTCGGCTGCTAAGGGCGACTGGGATGACAAGGCTTACGATGTAAGAACACAAATCGTGTATTGGTGTAAACCTCTTTATCAAATTTCCTTAGTAATCAATTTCTAACCCTGAATGCATTATAATTACTCAAATATTCCAAGCTACATGGAATGTATGCTAGCTTAAATGCAAATGCGGATTATGCGCATGCTCGCATATTATTTTATATAATTGTGGATTATTCGGCTTATAATTGTACACACCCATTTGGATACCCATTTGATTAATATGTCTTTCACAAGCATTTTCGATTAAGCTTTCTTTGTTTACAACATAATCAACTCCGTGTCCAGGTATGTCGGGCACGTACAACTTTCGTCACTAAATTCTGCCGGCCAATAGGAATTGCGCGATCGGGTGGTGAGGTCATGACCAGCGCAACAAGCTCTGCTTAGCGCGGGTCCTGACCTCGGAAAGCCATCCATACTAAACATTCGGACTTAATTTATTAAAAAACGCACTTTATTCGTATTCTATTCTTTTTAGCACTCTCTGTCTATTTCACGCCTGCATCACACCCCGTCTACTGCCGTCGCGCCCTGCAGTTGTCACCCCTCTGTGCCCGTCTGTCCTCAGGCCGTCGGTAAGATGCTGGCCACCTGCGAACACCACGTGCTACGGCGCCGCTCCCTGGCGCTGAAGCTCGACGGCGTGCCGGAGAAGGACAAGTTCGTACAGCAGCTGATAGGTGGCGCGGAGGTGCCGGTGCCCGGCGGTCCGAACGGCGCCGCCGCCCGGCAGCTGGAGAGGATGCTGACTGGAGATCAGGTGAGAGGGCCGGCCTGTTGGTGAGCTAGCGATGGCATCTGTCCCACGCTGGGAACAGCGAGTATCCCTTGCATGGCCAGACAGGTGCGTGACCAATAGCTGCATACAGATAGCCGGGAAATGAGGGCATTTGATACAGATCGTTTGATGATACGATGATATGAAGAAAGGGTAGTTTTAATCAATAAAATGCAATAATGGAAAGCGATGTTATCGGTTTACTTTTGAGCTCTTCTTGCTCCCTATGGTCTCTTCCGTCTCCTCAGTGACCTCTGATATAATCTCCCTGACCTCTGCTTCTCCCCGTCTCTCAGCCGGACCAGCAGCTGCCGCCGCCGGCTCGTAAGGAGTACATTCTACGCGTCACCTGCCGGCGGCCGGGGCCGGGGTCACGGCCGCTGCCACACCGGCTGCACTGCCTCGTCTCTGACGACATGTTCCGTCTGTCCGCCTCGCTCAGCCGGGACGCCATCTTCAGTTGAGAGTGGTGCCCGTGGGGCGTGGGTCAGGGCGGGGCACCTCCCCTGACCTTTGACACGTCACGTCTCCTGACGCGGCCCTGCCACTTATCGGGGCCGGGGTGGGTCAGGAGGGCGGGGTCAGGTCACCAGTGCAGTCCAGGCCCGGGTCAGAGCGAGGTTAGGTCACCAGTGGACAGTCGGACTCGAACAGAGCAGCTCGCTGAGAGGACTGGACAGAGGTGTGGTGTGGCGAAGCTGGCTTTATTCTTGTATTGTCTCTGTGGTGTATGGGATATTATTCTCTCGGTTGTCACATATGCACCGTAGCCTTTCATCGACCGGCGCCTAGTCTGGTGTGCAGGGGCTTTCAGACCAACTTAACTCTGGCTTAATTAGACTGGTATAGCACTGGCCCTTAGGCTAGTGCAACACTGGTTAAAGGCTAGTGTAACGCTGGTTGAAGGCTAGTGTAACGCTGGTTATAGGCTAGTGTAACGCTGGTTGTTGGCTAGTGTAACGCTGGTTATTGGCTAGTGTAACGCTGGTTATTGGCTAGTGCAGCACTGGTTATAGGCTAGTGCAACACTAGTTAAAGGCTAGTGTAACATTGGTTTTTGGCCGCAGCACTAGCCGAAGGCTGTTGTAAGACGCGCTGGAGGTCTGAAGAAAGACCCTCGGCCCTCTCCGATGCGGAGTCGGGAGAACTGTCTGTTTCGTTGTACTGTGCAGTGTGCATGTGTTCATTCGGAGGAGGAAAACCGTCCCAAACCGTTATTATATCGAGCGTAAGGTGCAGATGTGAATTTAGTGGTGACAGCGTATAATCATGTGCCGGTAAATGTTGTTGTGGCCGGACAATGACAAGCAAGTTTCTGTTGAGGTGAATTGATCTGCTGTGTTATAATATTTTACGAATGGTGGCGTTGTTAATCTGTGTCGGGTTGGTTGAATGGGATCACTGGAAATGTCTAAAAGTTATTATTTTTCTACGAGTATGTTATAATCACACTTCCTTTCAATGAAGATATTATATAACTTCATGTTAAATTTTCTTGATGGGGTGCGTAGCACTTGTTTATTTTAGTTTTTCTTGTGTGATACCTGAAGTCAGATTGCAAATGCTAAAATAAATATCGGTAGTATATGAGGCATATTGGGATTGACTAAGCACAACAAACACTTTTCACGAGCTAGTGCGAAGCGTGAGCAAGTCCTCACTGAATACGG